>WTSP01006290.1:3530-62207 GCA_025331215.1 Actenoides lindsayi | reverse complement strand
CACTGCCCAGCCTATATCGGTGCCTGGGATTGCCCTGACCCAGATGGAGGACCTTGCACTTGGTCTTGTTGAACCTCATGAGGTTGGCACGGGCCCACCTGTCCAGCCTATCAAGGTCCCTCTGGATGGCAGCCACCCCACACAGCTTGGTGTTGGTAGCAAACTTGCTGAGGGTGCACTTAATGCCACTGTCCATGTCTCTGAGAAAGATGTTAAACAAGACTGGTCCCAGTACTGATCCTTGAGGGACTCCACTTGTCACTGGCCTCCACTTGGACACAGACCCATTGGCAGCCACTCTTTGGGAGTGGCCACCAAGCCAATTTTTTATCCACAGAAGTGTCTGTCCATCAAACCCATATTTTACCAGCTTGGAAACCAGAATGTAGTGTGGGACAGTGTCAAAGACTTTGCTCAGGTCCAGGTAAATGACAGAAAATATGAATAATAATGATGTTCCCTGGACATAGTTGCAACCCAGATAAAAACTCATAGCATTCAAATGTAATGTCAGGCAGGAATAGAATAATTAATGCCTACAAGGACGACATTCAGATTGCACAGATCATGTTTACTCTGGTATCTCCCAAGGTTTTTGTATTTGCATTGGCAGCCCAACATTCTTCTGTTTTATTTTGATTTTATTTATGCAGTCCATACATATGAAATTTTCCTATTTTCCCTATATTCCCTGTTGGTTAATAGGTTTGTTTATGATAGTGGTTTGTAATGTTACAGGCAAGGGAGGATGTGATCCACATGCTGAAGACAGAGAAAACCAAACCTGAAGTTTTAGAAGCTCATTATGGGTCTGCAACTCCAGAGAATGTGCTCCGAGTGCTACACAGAGACGCCATCCTTGCCCAAGAAAAATCTATAGGGGAAGACGTCTATGAGAAACCAATTTCAGAGGTAATAACTTCTTGATTTACATCAATATGTCATTCAGGAGGAATCTTAACCAGAAGTGAGACTGCACATAATTTGGATGTGTGCAAATCACACTAGAGGATAACACAGCATTTGTCCAGATGATAGGAAATCAAAGAAAAATGGACTATTCTTGTGCATTTGACTGCAGAAAAAACTGTAAGCAAAGTCACTGGGTTTGAACACACACACACACACACACATTAAAGAGCTTGTATGCTCCTTAGGGCTGGTGCTGTTAAGTGAGAACAAAATCTTTGGATGTTACATTCCTGTTTTTTTAAATTCCTTTCAATTATAGGCTTCAACCTCTACTGTTCACAGCACCAGTACACACTTTTTGATTTTCTTGGCATATTACACCATTGTCATGTGAATATTTAGGAGAAGACCTTCAGAGATTGACTTTGACCATATTTATGGGATCATAAATCCATAATCATTTTACATCACTTAAGCTCTAGAACTGCAAAGTCAGTTCAGCTCCAAAAGGAGATCTGTAGGACTTGATCCCTTGCTTTAAAATCTAAGCAATAAATGAATGTAGAATAGACCTGGGGATGTCTGAGGCCAGTGTGAATGCCTAAATAAGCAGTCACTGCTCATCTTTATAGGTTCATAACAGTCCAGGGCATGGAGAAAGAGCATGCAGCAATGTATACTATACTATACTATACTATACTATACTATACTATACTATACTATACTATACTATACTACACTATAATGCAGTGCCTGTCCAAATCCTCATAGTTCCTCCTATGAAAACATTTAATTTTTTCACCAAGAATTGCGTCTACCATGGGATATCTTTATAACGTGTATTCTCATTGAATCATCATCTGGAATTTTGGGGATGATAGTAAACAAGGAAAGCAAACATTAGTATGTGGAGGCATGCATGAGATACTGCTGAACAAGATTAAAAGAGCTTAGCAGGGCTTCTGTCTAAAGAAGCTGATAATTTGACAGGGACCTCGGTGTAAAGTTTTTGTCATGTGAAGGTCCACGGGGGTTATGTGAGAGCTAAAATAGAACGGTGACAAAATTTCCCAAGTGCAATAGATCTACTCTCAAAGGGTGAATCCAAATCGGCTCCTTCATAAAATGCAGTGACTGTTTGACTTTGTCTGCCATGGTCAGCTTCTGGGAAGCAAATCACCATGGTCCTCCTGCTTTCTTATTTCCCTCAGTTTGACAAGGCACCCTGTGAAACAGCAACTGCCCGATGCAGCTGGGGCCAAGGAAGATGTGATTCCTCCAGCTGCTGTGCCAGGTGCAGGCAAGAAGAGAAGTGCCAGGGCTATGGGCTGCTTTGGCAGAGAGGAGGATGGAGTTTGTAGTCTGCTCCCAATAAACAGTGAAAGGAGCACACAAATAGTTTTGGAGTGCCCTAACTTTCTAGGCACACCTCCCTGGCCTTAGTGTTTGTTTGAATAATAATTGGCGTATTAAATTAATAAAAAAAATACAGCAGACAAAACAGGTAAGGTGTTGCTAAAGAAAGAAAGAAAATTCTGTCAAAAAAACTGACTGAGAGGAAAACCCTAAGGCTTACAATGAATTGTATTTAGTAAGGTAAAACTGAATCTATGCTGAATCTAAAACAGTTTAGACTTTTTGTCTCAGCAATTCTACTGGTGCATTGAAGATGTATAACTCAAATTTCAGCCTTGAGCTTATACCTTATGCTCCACATGTAGGTGTCTAGGTGACATATAAGTGCATGAACTCAGGCTCCCAGAATCTGAGGACATATATGCTGCCCTGGCATTTCTTACAAAGGAAGGTATGCATAGTATCTTGCCACAGGAGAAATTCTGCACTGCAACAATTTTATTTCTTACGCTAAAACTAAAAGAAGTTCTGTCCTTTGTGTATCTGAGAACCATGCAAATATTTATTGCAAACACTCTGTCCAAAGAAATAATTACTTTTACAGGACAGTTACTCTTATTTCTAGTCACTGCTTTATGTAAAAACCCAAGACATAAAATTATGGGACTCGCATTTACCAAACACAACATTGTTGGCTAATAAATCAGATGAAGTAAGCAAGGAGACCTTTAAAACAGTCTATTCTCCTTTCCTACAATCCAGCTGGACAGACTTGAAGAAAAGCAGAAAGAGACGTATCGGCGCATGCTGGAACAGCTCCTGTTGGCAGAAAAGTGCCATCGGCGCACAGTTTATGAGCTAGAAAATGAGAAACATAAGCATACGGATTACATGAACAAGAGCGATGACTTTACCAACCTCTTGGAACAGGAGCGGGAGAGGTGAGTACCTAAGACAGGCAAAGAGCATCCCCAGTGTCCCAGTGCTTATCAGTTCCGCAGTGACACAGTCTGGTATTTTCTGTGTTTAAATGACACTAAACTCATGTGTAAACCACTTGTAAATGTTCAGTCCACTCATACTATTAGTAAGTACATTACTGTGCAAGTCTAGAAATGGAGGACTACCCCTGAATGTTCCTGCAGTGTGCGGGTGAATTAAAAAATCGAATGTTTTGAATTATTCGTGCCTGTCTTGGATTCACCTCCTGGTAGCTTTTGATCAGATGTTATTTATGTTGGCTAAGTTTGGGGCTGGCTTGCTTAGATAAGTGCCACATTTTATGAAGGACAGGGCACTGTTTGTCACAGCAGGAGGACAGGGTAAGGAAAACCACAACACACAGGATACTGGCATACACAAGTGCCATGCCCTTTGCATTTAGGCTTGCAAAGTCACAAACCATTTGCACTATTTTTCATATTTTTGAAGACACATGCCTCAAGCAAGGTCTATGTTCCCCTGGAGGAAAATATTTTCGTGTTTTATAAAATGTTCCCAGCCTGGAGTGGAATAACTGCAGTGTTTATCTCACAAGTTTGTATGCTCCATTTTTTTTTAATTCAAGTGTTTGTCCTTCTTGTGGGAGTAATTAGTTCTCTGAGTCTCTGAGAAAACAAAAAGCACCTACCTTAGGTGAAGAATTAGCACTCGGTAACAGCTTCAGTTTTTCAATATGAAATTTTCAGGCTCATAGCAAACTGCTTGAAATCAGTCCACGATATTTGTTGATTCTTTTTTTTTTTTTTACTAAAAGCTCTGAGAAAAAATACTTAAGGCAACTTCAAAGAAGAAATGCTTTTGAGGAAACCACAGTCTGGTGGCAGACATTTGCTAAAAGCCAGGAGCGAAATTGTTCAGTGTATTTCCTGAGCTCAGTTCAGCGCCAGCTTTGAGTAGGTAGCACATGAGCTACAGTGAACATATTTCCTGGTTTAATAGCTGCTGGTTTTCTCTCTCTCTATTTTCCTGGGTTGATTGGAAAATTTTAAAGGACAAAAATGCTTCTGCCTCTCAGCAATTTGATTCTCTTAGCAGAAAACAAACAAAAAAAATTGTTCTTTTTCCAAGTAAGAACCAATTTCACATCTGATTCTCATAGAAGCCATTTTTTCCTCTATGCTGAATATCTGTGTATGTGTGGACATTCAGACAAATAAAATGCTACAAAAGTGGTGTTAAAATACCATTTACATTTTTATTTGCATTTTAAATTTGCTTTAATTTGACACTTTTTGCCTTATGATTTCAATTCAAGTCACAAGCCACTAAATAGCCTAAGATTATGACCTGTTTTGAACCGACTTCCTTCAATGAATTGATTAAAAAGCTTTCTGTCTCACATTACTACTGCTGATATCAAGTCCCATCTCTGAGGGCATTTTCTTATGCTATTCCTCCTCTTTTGCATCATTTAAGCTTCAGTGTTTCTACATTTTTAGTAAAAACAGCAATTAAAAAAAAAAAAAAAAAAAAGAATGAATTCGAACTTCTATTGAAAGCAGATCTTTAAGAGCAAGTAAATCCATTGGCTTTAGTCGCCAGTGCCTCTGTACTGGTGGCTTCGGGGGAAGAATTGGACTCCTGAAGCCCTTTTGATTTATCTTGAGTGACAAGAAACCTGATGTTTGCTACTTAATCCACTTTGTTTGTCTAAGGCGCTAATGAGAAAATTCGTTTCAAGTTTAGCAGCGACCAAGCAGAGAGAACATGGCATGCAGCTAAACACAGAAAACCAAGCATGCGCGTCACTCCCTCTTCAGTGCCCTCCTCCCAGATCACTTGCAGAGCAGATTAGCAAAATCAAGATGGGCTGGAAGCCACTCATTAGTGTGTATTCTTAAATGATCTCAAATTCCTCATCTGTTTGCTGAGTGCACATGAAGGTGAGGCTGCAACCACATCTTTGTCAGTATTAAAACCCACATATAGTATAATTTATGGGCTACATTCAAGGAGAAAGAGGGTGATGGGATGACTTCTTAGGAAAGCCCCACAGTGGCAATCAGCAATAGATTTTTGTCAAAAAGAAAGCATTTGTAGTGGAAATATTAAGTTGCAATAGGTTAAAACGTACCAAAAAACTCCCATACCCCACTTAATCTGCATATTGGGACAGAGAACTCACCTGCCCAAAGACATTTCTATGCCTGAATATGCATTCTTCCTGTGTAAGTACCACTATACATACATAATCTGTTTCACTGTGGTGCTTTGAGGCCTGAGGGTTATTTTATTAAGAGCTGAACAGACCTGTTGTCTCTGTGAAAAACAAAAGGGACATGGAGGTGAACTTTGCCCATCAGCCACTCTGCTGCACTCGAAGTTATAATGTTAATGAGACAAGGTGAGCTAGAGGAAGAACAGTCCTGTGAGACAGCCATCTCACAGCAGTCTGGTATAATGACAGCAGTAATTATTTCTGACCTGGATCTAAGTAATTTAAGTAATTTCTTTCCTTACAGTAATTTATCAATCTTTCCTAAACCATTGTTGTCCACACCAACATTTAGAGGCTACATCTGTGCTGTGAAAGTTTAAACAAGACAAAAACCAAAATGCTGTAGAAGTAGAAATATGCCTCACTTCTAATGTATTTATAGCACTCTCTTAATGTATTTACTTTGGAATATTTTTTTAAATACTCTTTCCTACATTATCTCTAATCCATCCACAACAACATGATATGAAAGCAAACAGTCCCTATGAGCGACTAATTATTAGGTCAGCCTTGCACAGGAAGGAAGTGACGGGAAAACATGATTTGTCAAGAGTAATTATGCATTAAAAGTAAAAAAAAAAAGGGGGAGAAAATTGTACACAAGGATATTAAAAATGTAGACAGCTAGGAGGGGTAAATGGAGAAAACTGGAGGGCCTGACTGTTGGTGTTGGCTCCACAACACCAAGCGCGACTAAACTGTAGAAAGGTTGTGGAAAAGGTTGGCACATTACAGAAAAAGAGTAATGACAATCATTTGCCAGACAGAGATGAAAGAAATCTGGTACTTTTAGTGGAAGGTGCTTCTGCAGACATGGTGGTTGAAGTGTTTTGCAAATTTCCCTATAGGACACCATAATCCTATATAAAGACAGGAATGTTTTGAAAGTTGGGCACAGTATTTTCTATTTTACCATTTGATCAAAATTTCCCTTTTCCACACATGAGCACCTCACCTGCAGTTCCTGTAACATCAAGTCCCTGGGAGTGCAAAAGCAGCCCTCCTCCTGGAGCCTCCTGACAAGGCTGAGGAATAAGGTGAAGTGCTGCAGGCCCCTGGGCCCTCTCAGAGACCTTTGGTGGCAGATAGTGGGGTAAGGAGTCTCTGGGCTGGCAGGTGAAGAATGAGGGGTCTGACTGGAGCTGCACTGACAATGTGTCTTGTGGTGAACACCTGAAGAGCAGGAGACCATGCAGCAGCAGACACAATGATAACATCAGTCCTCCCTTCAGAAGCACTGCCTGATCTTCAGCCACACTTTGTGGAGTGAGCTGGTGGCAAGAGCTTGGGCACTGGCTGAGCTGGCTGCAGCTAAACCAGCTATTGGCACTTTCCCATCCCAAAAAGTTCTTGTGTACAGCAGGCTTAACGTGAAGTGGTACTTGGTTGTTCTGTGTTTTGCCTAGTGTCAGCCCTCTTGCCTTCCCCTTTAGGGAACTGGGGGGGAATGGGTTGGGCGAAGAGAAATCTTTATGATTAATGATAAACTTTTTTATTTGATCATCAAGGCTTTTTCGTCTGGTGGAAACAGAGAGCGCTAACCTTGGCACTGCTTTGACCCCTCCATTGACCTAGGAGATGAGTTTAAAATCTTGACATTTTTAGAGGTGCTAATCTCTGAACAATTTGTCTTGCACTCTTTTTTTAATCCTGTTTGTCGACAGCACATTTTGTTGCTATTAAAAGTGCTAGAAAGCTCTCATTGAGTTTAATGGTTCAGGTACAGGCTTGTGGTGAGGATCACTGAGCCAGTCCTGCAGGACAGACCCTGGAAGCCTTCAAAAATGGGGGAAGGAAGGAGATTCTTTCATATGCATGGGATGTGATTTGCCGAACAGAGGGTTGGAAGGTGGCAGAAAGGCTTTGTTGGAGCTCATTAAGGGAGATCTGTGCAGTTGCTTTGTGAGTAATTTGATCATATCCAGCACGATCCCTGAGATTGCTGAGACTCTTTTACCCCACCACACAATGTGTCAGTAAATACACACCCAGTCTCTAATGTAAGTACTGTCTGTCTGAAAGCATCAATATTATGTTTAGCCACATTTTATTGTAAGACTTCATTGAAGTGATGAGGATTTTAAATTGACTCTTGCTTTCCTTGCTGCAGCTTCAAATTCTTTATGACAGCGACAGAGTTCTCAGTGCACTGAGGCATTTTGTATTTTCCTCAAAGAGAAGGCCAAGGATTCAGTCTGTACTTCCTAAGCAGTGCCCTGCTAAATCTGGTTTTAGTTAAACCCTCTTTTTGAAGTACATGGCCATAATTAGATCTGCTTAAAGGAGACAGCAGGACTGTGACCCCAGATCTTTCCTCCACAAAGTTTCCTTTCAGTCTTCAGTAAAATTGTCTCCTCTCTGCCTCCCCCATTGCAGTACCCCCAGCAAGGAATGCACTGGCAAGTCCCTCAGAGGCCTGTGATAATACATTCCTCTCAGCTTCGGTCATCCTGGCACAGGGATGCTCTTGGCTGCTCTGCTGGTGATGTAATTCTGGGCCCGCATCACCTGCAAAGGAAACTGATCTGTGAGCAATAAAGCACACAGTCGTCTTGAAACAAAAATGGGAGTGTTGATGTTAGCAAGTTTTTTAAATCTCTCCCCCCCCCGCCCCCCGCTCCTGCTCCCCCCTTTTTGCATTTCTGCTTTTATTACCAAAGCTCTCCTTCTCCCTTTTCCCACGAGACGGCAGCACCAAGCCTTTCATTGGGAAGTGTTTGTCTTTTTGTTTCCCTTTATTTCATGGACCTAAGTAATTGTAAAGGCTGAAGTGTGGCATAGCTTGGAGATTTTGTGTGCGCTACCTTTCCAGTTTGCATTTTTTCTTGATTTTTAATGGAGATTGTAAAATGAAGAGTCTGGCAGGAAGACAGCGAGGCAGAATGTCCATCGGTCAATTACTTGTTTAGAGAACAGTCAAGCCAAAAGTATGAAGTGATCAAGGCTAATAAATCTCTGTGATTTACCATTTCAAGGCCAAATTCTGTGTTAAGAATAGCTCCATACAGAGATATTGCAGTGAGGTGTATAATGAAAACATAAAGCACAGATTTTGGCCTGTAGCTGTGTAATCTGTTGGTGATACCTTTAGAATCTGGAAATTAAGTTACTTTACAGAAAGATTTTTTGCTATTTTTTCCTTCAAGAATTCTTAGCCGTATTTGTACTTTGACTTTTTTTCTCATATAGTGATTTTTTTTGTTTGTGTCCTGGTTTCCAAACTGTGACCCAAAAAAAGGAAAAGCCAGCCCAATGGGACTGTGGGAATCCATGATTGTCTACAGTAGTTACTCATCTTACTGCACATTACTGGCTGTAGTAGAGCACTTGGGTCACTCTCTGTCTACTTTTCAGTAAGTGCATCTCTAAACTTTTAATCGTACAATGTAGAAGACAAAGGCAACAGTACAGTTTTTATTCTTTTCTTTTAGTCTGACATGCTATTTGTATGGTTTGGAAACTCTGGCTCTTTTCTGTCAATGTAATATATTCACAGGATCACAGATCACAAATTCTGTAGTACTCTATTAAAAGAAATAAATGAAAAAAACCTGGCAATGACAAATACCATTTCTGCACAGTTAAGTAAATCTGAAGGTCATCCATTTTGCAGGTCCCATTTTTACAGCTCTAGCTGACTGCAAGGCAGTGACTGCTCAAAGTTTATGTTTTAACTAATGAACCTGGTCCCAAGTTCCAACAAAACGGCTCCAAAGGTAATTTAAAAATGAGAGAACAAACAGACTCATCGAACTGTGGAGAAACAATATCAAAGTATTGCGAGTCACACAATGTGAGGCTTGCCATGAGCTGGGACTAATCCAAATCCATCTCTTCACACTTGGATAGTCCTCAAAACTGTCCAGTCTTTCAGTCACTTCTGGGATTATATAAAATGGCATCATGTGTTGTTTCAGCTATTCTTCCAAAATTATTTCTAAGTAGGCATCAGCTTCACAGCCCTTGAGAGAGAATTATTGTACAAAACTATATGTAGCTCATTATTCCTAGCAGGTTTGCTTGCTAAAGTCATCAATTCAAATGCTTCCAGGGTCAGATGGGGGGAAAAAATGACTTCATTCAAAATCCACTCACGAACCCAAACTCTGTCCAGGGTGCAATAGGTAACAATTTTAACATTTAAGGGCCTTTGGCATGTTTCAGAGTTTTTATACTACTGAAACAAATGTCAGTTCACAGCTCTATTGAGGCCATCTTTTTAAGTTGTCATTTTTTTTAGGCAAAGGAAACAAGAACTGAATCGGAGTCATATAGAGAAAATTGCTTCCTTATTCAGAAAGATTTGAAACAGGTTTCAGTTGAAGTGACAGGTTTCTTTCTAAAAAAATTTAGATAGATGCCACTTATTTACAAGAATAAATATATGCTAATAGGCACCCAAGCTTGAAGTTGTTGTGTATCTGCTTTACATTTAAATGGAAGCTTACCTCTGCAGAGAGGTATAGACTGATTAGCGAAGTACATGACTTACTAATTTTTTATTAATGCCCTGCAAATATTAAAGACCTGTTCTACATGATAAGATAACTTCCATTAAGTTATGTGAAGAACCTCAAGATGTCATCTGACTTGGAGGGTTATTCTGCCTCAGTGAGCCTATTTAGAAGCTTTCTTAACCCTTAACAGATGTAACTCTTTTTTCATCTTCTTTCACCAAAAGGGAGGCTAAGTTGTACATCCCTTTTCATTCCTGCAGTATCTCCAGCAGCAGTGGAGAATACCAATAATGAGTTTTATATTTACATCATATCGGTTTTCACTTCTTTTTAAGGTTTACATGTAGGATAATCTTAAGGCAGAAGAAAAAAACCCAGAGGGGGTAAAAATCCACACCAAAGGTTCTTGAGAAATTTGCCACAGCTTGTGCAAATGTGAGAGGGAAGAAATGCAGGATGCAAAATGTATAATTCAGCACATACTCCTACAGCACCTGTGATTATAATATTGTTTTGACTAAATTTTAAAAAACATTTTAAAAAGTGCCATTTTGTGCGTAAAATAATTATTATAAATGTCATCAAAGAAAATCTGGTGGCTTAATTCACAAAAACCCTATACCATATAACCCTGTGATTATGCCATTCACCTGGACCATGGGAGACTTTCTATCCTTCCATCAACCTGTTGGGGTCTGAACCCACCTCTCTGAAGAGGCCTTCCCAGTCATGTCATTGAATCTCCTGGGGTGTCTGTTCCCACTCTTACCTGGTTAAAATTGCTCCATTTTTACAAGTCACTTACATGCTTTTTGAATTCTTGTCACCAAAGGGATGAAAATCTTCTTGTAGGTCAGTGTCTGGGTATTCAGATTCCCCCAGACACAGGAATACACTGGGCCAGGTCTCCATCTTCCGAAAAGTGAGCATTTTTCACTTGTTGGTTTGGCGAATGACGCCAAGACAAGGTTCTCTCTATCTGCTGCTTTTCTTAAAATGACAAAGATGGAAATGAAATTACTGATTCAAGGTGAACAAATGTCTTTCTGAAATCCACAGAAAACTTCTTTTTCACTTGAATGAGAAAGAAAAATCAAGCTCCTTTTTTTTTTTTTTTTCCTTTGATAATTACTGATGAATTTTTGGTTCAGCTCTGGAACTGAAAAATCAGTTACTCACACAGCTCTGTTATCCAATTGCTTATGTTAGAGAATGATTAATAGTAATGTAGCTGAATATGTAGTGTTTTAATGAGAAAAGATAAAGAAATGAGCAGAAAATGAGGCTAAATTATAGCAGAGTGATGGCAATACTTTTCTGATGATAGCAATTATGTCATAGGTGAAAAAGTATCTCTTGGTGACAAGTATATATATCACAGGATGAAAGTTCCTGTACAGTTCCATTTAAGCAGTTTATTTTCAGAGGAACTGGAAAGGGGTAGACGTATTCTCTTTCATCATTTAAATATCAGGCTTCTCCTAGATGACTTGTTTTAAAATGATGCATAGCTTTCAACATTTTTTCATTTTGCAAATTGCTGGCTGGGATACAACCCTGGTTTCCAAAAATAGCAGAGGCAAAACAGTGTCCATACTGGTGAAAGGCAGGCGGGTGGTGTGGAGCACAGGGCATTGCCGCTCGCAATTGTTGTTGCACAGCTCATGCTTTGTGGACACTGCTAATCCTGTGATGGAGAAGAGTGTGTCCTGGTTTGACTGGCTCATGTCCTTACCTGACAGATCGAGTGCTGTTAGTCCAACTCGCTTTCGGTGGCAAGCACTATTGCTTTGTGCCCATCATTAGCACACTGAGCTCTCTACATCCAGCTTCTTCAGGTCTTACGAAATAAGTAATCTGTAAAAATGCCACCCTGACGCTGGATTTTAAGAGCACAAAGCTGGCATTGTTGCAATTCCTGTGAAGTCTGTAGAGCTCTTCTTGATTAAGGGTTTTAATGTCAATCAGAGTAGGAACTCTGAAAATCTCAAAATTGTGTGTATGTACGTGTATAAGTACATATATATGTATACATACATGTATCACATAAATCATTACAGCATTTTCTTGAGTGGAGTTATAGGTCCTGGATAAGAGTTTGCTTTCCAGCCAAATAGCGTATCAACAACATTTATTTCCCATATGACTATATTTTTTCTATAACTATTTGTTTCTGTTTACGAGAGTGGTAATTTATCCATATATTATTTTTATGTGATTTCTGCAGCCAAATAATGCCTTCCTATTTTGAATTATTTTTTGTTATCATTGCCTATTGATTCTACCAAGGAGGCTGTAAGATCTTTCCAAACTGACTTGCCTCTCTTCGAGTGTGAAGCATCACTTGCATTTATGTCAATATAACATTTTTCAAAAGAATAGTGATTTGTAAGCAAGGATGCTCAGTGGAAGTCAACAACTGACAACCAAATACCTGATTAGAAAACAACAGGGTCAGGATGCCTAAGTGCTGCAGTTATTCAGAGGGCAACACAGACATGGTAGAAAGAAATTTTAAGGCAAGCAGAGGCAAGAATTGCTTCTTCTTCATCTTGCTGGAGCGAGTTCAGAGAAGGGCAACAAAGCTGGTGAAGGACCTGGAGAAGAAGTCCTATGAGGAGAGGCTGAGGGAATTTGGATTGTTTAGTTTGAAGAAGAGAAGGCTGAGGGGACACCTTATTGCTCTCTACAACTACCTGAAAAGAGGTGGGTGAGGCCAACTACAAGTGAGGTGGGTGTGGCCTCTTAAGTAAATAAGGACAGGACTAGAGCAAATGGGCTGAAGTTGCACCAGGTGCCATTTAGGTTAGATATTAGGAAGAATTTCTTTACTGAAAGAGCAGCCAGGCACTGGAACGGGCTGCCCAGGGAGGTGGTGGAGTCACCCAAAAACACATAGATGAGGCACTTCAGGACATGCTCTAGTGGAATGGCAAGGTGTTCATGGTTGGACGTGGTAATTTTAGAAGTGCTTTGCAACCTTGATAATTCTGTGATTCTAATTCACACCTGCTGTATGAAACCAGCCCAGTTTCTCCTTGCTTGTTCTCCATCTGGGTATCGGACTTTTGCCTGTCCTTTCCTTTCACTGTCCAAACACTCAATAAGCTGGCAATCAGGAAATCATCAAAAAAAGCAGTAGTGCAAGCTGGAATTATTTCAGACTGAGGAAAGAAAAAAACCAAACATGTATGAAAATCCTTGGGCAAGTAATACAGCTCACAGGTGCTGGTGCAAGAGTCAGTGCCCTTTCAAGTCTTCCTTCAAATGGAAGCACCTATGGCTCCCGTTCCTGTGCAAGGGCTGTGGTCAGCCTGTGGCTCCCTGGCCCTCAGAACAAACCCCTCACCGTTCTGTCTGGAAAGGTATGTATTTCATGAAATCCGAATAGCATCAAGTGGAGAACGATGTTCAGCTCAGACAACATGATTGGACTTCCAAGTATGTCCAGTAGGCAATCAAGATACAGATCTGCCGAAAAATCAGGTGCCTATAAGCAATCTGATTTACATGTATGTTGGGTTTTTTTTGGAGTGTTTTTGGTTTGGGCTGAGGGGTTTTTCTTATGTTTCCCTCTTTAAAATCTTCATTAACTGCATTCCAGAAATCTGTGTGAGTCTGTTTTAGTTCCTGCTTTAAGCAACTCCAAGTAGGAGGTTAAAATAGCAGGCTCAAATCTCAGGAGAATCTAGTCCCTGGGTGAGTGCTGTGGGGTGCACAGTCGGGACAATCTCTTCTATAATTGCCTCTCAATAGACACAAATCTTCTAATGCAATCAGCAGGTCTAAGAATTGCATGAGCTGTGGGAATCAGCTACGTGGTAGTAGAAAAGCTTTTTGTGTAGGTGTGTGGGATTTTTGTTTGTTTGGTTGTTTTTTTCATGGTTGAGATGGGTTTTGGGGGTTTTGGTATGGGGGAAGCAGGAGTTGTCCGTTCATATTGCACCTCCAAAAGACGGGGTTAAAAAACACTAGCAAAGACGGGGTTGTGATATGGATGTTGGTGGTCAGGTCTGTGCTCCTTTGTGTTCAGGGCAAGACCTGAGGATCCTGGCATGAAAATTAACAGAAATACCTTCACAGCCTTCTGGACTGACAGCTGGGACATGGCATATTAGGATGTGGTGTGACAGCCAGGATTACTCAGTGCTGATGTTGTTAAAATCTACCAGTCTCTCTTCAGTTCGTACAAGCCACCGCTGACTGCTCTTTTATAGCAGCTGGAAATTTTACTGAGGATTCACTGTTTGCTAAATCACTGAATATGCTGTTCACAGGAAAACATGTTTAAAAATCAAAATAGAATCTTTATGAGGTTATTTCTTTTACCTCTCTGTTGTAGGCGTGTATTGTTTTATTCTTATGTCAAGCTGTGACTGCAGTGGCCAGACATGATATAAATCAGTGCATGCATAGTCTGTATTTCTAAGAAAATCTGAGATCCTGCCTTGAGGGAGATGGAGTCTTTATACTGACTCCACTTGAGCAGACTCTTGCTCTCAAGCTGCATTGCTGGTTTACATCTGTGTGAGCTTTTCCATGCTTGACTGGCCCAGTGCGTGCAGTCATATGAATGATGCTACTTCCTAAATATAGATTTTAAACATCTTCACTCTTTTTTTTTTGTGAACACTTCCCCATGTTTGAGACCCTGTTATGGTGACTCCAGACACCATCACTTGGGGTGCTTGATGTAAAACAAAGCAGCATGTTTTGGAGCCTGTTTTCTCCTTTTTTTTTTTTTTCCCCCCTGCCCATTTGTTTTATTCACTTTACTAAATACTTTATTTCAGTGGTGTATCAAATGGGAAGCAGCAAGGTGGACCACCTTTAGTTTTTGGTGTAGGACTCAGGTGTCTTTCAGTCCCAGTCAATGACTGGATTGCCTGGCTTTAAGAAGGGGTCAGTGATGAGAAGCACAAAGAATAGAAAGTCCGGGAAAGGTCAGCAGGCTTTAGAGCAATGGGGCAAGAACTGAACTGATGGAACTGGAAGGTAAAGGACAAGAAACAGAAAATAGGCAGGGTTAGAGCAGGAGATGGCAGACACAAAACAAAGAATATGGGCAATTAATCTGAATTCGGAGATTAATGAGAGCAAAGGGGGTGGAGATGGGCCTAGCTGTTGGCAAAAGTAGAGCCCTGTAGAGCCTTCCAGGTGGATGACTGAGGGAAGAAAGGGGGTGAAGAGATGGAGATAGAGGAGAGACTGAGCTGCAAGCAGAAGAAGACATATAAAGAAATATACAGCAAAAATGAAGCAGAAGGCATTACACTGATGATGTTGCTTGATGCAGTATAGCACAGGCACTGGGACTTCCCAGAATTTGTTTGCACCAAGAGATGATAACTCTTTAAGGAAAAAAGTAATTCTGCCTTGATTTTCAGTTTCCAGTAAGGGAATATTCACCACTGTTCTTTATGAGTTACTTATTGTCATGCTTAAAAATAGGACCCTATATCTAGGTGGAGTATTTCCCTTCCATAAACCTATTCTCAGAGAAGTGAGATGAGGGGGAGGCATCACAAGGGGAAAGTCAACAGAGAGCCAGCTGCCAACAGAACAAAAGCAACACACGGGTGAAAATCAATCAGGCTCAACCCATATTCCACACCCAGTTTGAGCAAAAGAGGCCAAGATGCTGCCAAAAGACTAAGTCTCTCTTGGTAAGCTGAGAACAGGCACAGCTCTTGCTGTTCTCAAAGCCTCAAGCTCATTCCTCCATGTCATTTTTCCATATGAACACCTAGCACATCAAAAGTGAGTCATTTAGAGAAAAAGGGTGGAGACCAGAGCAGGTAAAGACAGCATTAGTGGCGTGCTGTGATAAAGCACGGATACGCGAAGCAGCCAACACTAAAAATGGCAGGTTCACAGAGGGCAGCAAAGAACCATTCCCCCATATCCACTTCTCTGAAGTCCTGAACACCTCTTCTCTTGACTCCTGAGATGCTTTGGTCACAGCCTGCTTCTATGACGCTGTTGGTGCTTTTTCACAAAATAATGAATAAATCATATTATAAAACAGTATCCTTGATATAGACAGGTCCTACTTCAGCTGTAATCACTTTTACTTCAGGGAGTCCCACCAGTATTGAAGATACTGAACTTTCCCAAATATCAAAAGGATACACACAAATGTTAAGAAACCAGAAAACTAGAAGCAGGGTAGGGGGGGTGGGGGGAAGAAGAAAAGGAAAGCAAAAACAGAAATGCTCTTGTTGAACTTTTGAATCATGCTCCCATACAAGACAACAGATCCTCATGTAGGGCAGTTTTCATGACGCAAAAAGAATTTCAAATCTAGGCAGCATGACTTATTTAGAAAGATCTGAGGAGTAATAAAAAAGCCTGTGTGCAAATGTGTGCGCGTGTGTGCGCACAGTTTCTTTAACAGCTGCACGGAACAACCTGTTTTAAATAAGAACAAAGGTGAACAAAGCCAGTTGTCAGCGCAGCTCACCAAATGAAGTTTTTTAGTGTGCATGACGTACGCCATATAAAATGTATTGCCTGAGATATAACAGCACCGAGTCCAACTTGAAGTGTTTTTCTCAGGCTTTTCCTACAAAGTCATGTTTCAAGAATTTAGTGTCTTTATCTTCATTATTTATTTGTCTCCAAAAGGCCCGATGGATCGCTTTGTTCACTGTAACTTCAGCAGCAAACTGAAATCAGCCTCTCCCCTCCCTCAATATTCAGTTTTCGTGTTCTGTCAAGATGCCACTGAATATGCTAATACCTGTTACGTTCAGAGTAGGCAACTGGATAAGCAGAAAGTGGAGGACAAGTGTGACTTACCAAATAAGTTTGACTTACCAAAAGACGGGGCGGGGGGGGAAGGAAGATTTTCACTGCTTTGAAGGTGTTTTAAACAAAAAAAATAAATCAAGTCTGGCAAGTAACACAGGGGTTTTTTTTATGTATGTAAGTGAACATAAAATTAGGAAAAGTTTTGTTTTGCACAAACAGAAATATTTGGGCTTTTCACAACATGTTCAAGAACTTGGAGAGAGTTGCAAGCGCTGCCTTTGCTATAAATGTTATATACATTTCTGCACTGAAGATAAAGAGCCAAAAGAGAGCAGAGTGGTCTGCTGGAAAGGTTACAAAGCCCTCTTTACAGACAATTTTATAATCATGCAATCATTTGTTACAAGTGTCTAAGATCCACAAAAGGAAAACATTGCTGTGCAGAGTTTAGTGAATTTTTAAAGAAACCAACTTATCAAAGAAATGTGTAGACTATTAGCACATCATTAAATAGTTAAACCAATTCTGTCTTTTGCTTCCCAATTACCCTCCTCTGTAGCAGACAGATGCACAGTACAATTTCTGACTTTCAGAGGTGAGTTGGAATTTGAGGTTCCTATCTATTCGCTCCCCTGATTTTATTTCTTGGTGTTTTGTTTTTTTTCAATCTGGTCTCAGAATGTTGCACGTGCTGCTTCTCAGGAATGCGTTTCTTGGACTACTTCATCCCAAGGAAAGCATAAACAGAAAGATTCATGAAATTCTGGGGAGCAAGTTAGATTTTCCCAGCCATTGATGTGACTTAAATGTGAAGGTACTCTTGAGAAATAACAACATATGGAATACCTTTATATTTTTATATATACACATAGTTTGATTCCTATGCAATAAAAGTTTTAAATATCCTCTATAGTTCTGGTACTGCTGTAGTGGTGGGTACTTGTAGTAGTTGGACTGGTGATGGAGAATGATAATGAAGTCTGGTGGCGGTACAGACCTATTTCAGATAGTGCAGAGTGTGTAGGCTCACCACTACTACACTGCATTTTCTCTAAGAAGTCTTGCAGCCAATTATCTGCTGGTTCACATCCAGACAACTTCAGTGACTCTACATCATGTTCCCTGTGCTTTTATTTCTAAGTTGCAGAGTAAGCAGAGGGAGCTGGCAGTCTGGGATAAGACCCCTCTGAGGATCACTGGTGGTTACAGGTACTGCTGGTGACTACCATGAGGTAGTGTGTGTTGCTATATGTTGCCTTGTCTTAGTGATCCAGACTAATTCCGATTTTTTTCAAGACGAAGTGGGTCGGGCCCTGGGATAAGTTGCCCAGAGAGGTTGTGATACTTCCATCCTTTGAGGCGTCTGAAACTCAGGTAGAGCAGGTCCTTGTGCAACCTGCTATAATTGGACCTATACTTGGAGGCTGGACTAGATGTCTCCAAGGTCCTTTCCAACCTCAAACCATTCTGTGGTTTTGTGATGTGGCACCCTTTGGTGGACACTGTGCCTCTCCTGATGACTCTGCTTGCACCTGGGTGAGAGGCTGTGACATCCTCTGGGCATTCCCTTTAACTCATCCCTTGCCAGGTAGGGCACTGGCAATGACCTCAGTTACCCTCTGGTTTCCCTGTGGAACATTACAGTTCTGGCTGCTGTAAACGTTGTGATGGAAAGAGATAATCCCTTGAGGTCTCTGGTGTGGGCAGGAGTCCACTGCATGGCTGCTGTGATTGTGAGTGGTCAGACTTCATGAGATGAGTGATCCCTTCTGGTCTGGACCCCTGTCCCTTCTTCATGTCACATCAGTACAGAGCTGACTGCTATAAACTCACAGCTGCTTTCCTAATATAAGTATTAGGATCCTCTTGATATCCCTGAAATTTCTGCTCTAAACTGAGCCTGTGAAAAAACAGATGAGGGAAGATGCGTTGCTTGCAGTTCCAGCCTGGCCCAAGCATGGCATCATGGATGAGAGAAGAGCTAGAGCAGATATGAGGGGACATCTAGGAGGGTTGCAGATTTGGGAGGTGTGGGGGTTAGGAATAGAATACAGAGCTAAGGAGAAGCCTAGGACTGAACAGTGGGTGCAGCGGGACCAGGACAAGCTGTGCAGTGAGCTCAGAATCCAGAGCCAGCCAGAATGGGTTGTGTGACCAGATATCCTCCTGCAGAGCCAGCAGCACCAGGCAGAGCCTTGCTTTCAGCTGCTGATCACAGTCAAACCCATCTGTCAGCAGATAGTTTTGAAACTTGCTTGCAAAGTGCTCTATGCCTTTCTAGTATCAAACTGGCTCGAGGCTGACAACCTGTTATTGCTATCAATAATTTTGTTAACTCAGAGTGCAGAATTTTATGCAGGCAATCTAAAGGATCTAAACTCTTCCAGCGATCTCCCTAAGTGCCAACATAATGCCACATCATTAAATTTCGATGTTGGGTATCTATTCCAGTGTTGGCCGTTGCATGTACAATTTCCTTTTTTTTTAACAGTGTGTAGCTGTAGCAGAACAGTTATTAGGATCGCAAAGGACACAGTAAGTAGATTAAGCAGAACATTGTCTGCTCAATGCATGTGATCGTTTGTAGTTGCATAATCAAACACAACTTTGTGTAGAAACCTTTCCTCTGACACTGGAAAAACAGAAACACATTAAGATGAATCAGCGTTGAGGACAGGAGGCAACACTTTCTCTGTAGGACCTCAACTTCATCTTTTGGAAAAATGAGGTAGGGCAAAATAAAAAGGGAGAGAATTATTAAGGCAGGTATATGTTTCCCTGGAAAATGTGACTCTACCCTTGTTGAGTTTGTGTGACAGATTGTGAAGCTAATTTACATGGGTTGTGAATGTTTTTCACTCTAAGACTGATTCTCATTTTGCGGAGCTTCTTGGAGACCTGGGCTCTGACATGCAGGAGTCTGACGTGCAGGAGCATCCACTCCTGGGTTGTAGGCAGATGGGGCTTGTGATCTGAGTGCATGCAGCACCCACCCTGCAGCACTCTGCAAACCACATCGTATGTATGTTGGTGTCCCAACCAAAACCCTAGTGCTTCTATCTCCCAGCCAGAAATGAGTAATTCTGTTCTCAGCAGAGTCTGAAGAATGTGTAGTAAACAGGGTCTTGAATAAAGACCATAAAAACAATCATTAAGCACCTGCTTTTCAAAGGAGCACTGTCCCACCTGTACGCTGAATGAGGCAAGGGTCCTAACTACAAATAATGAAAAAACACAGAGTTAGATAGTTTCTCAAAAATGTAAACACACACTGGTACTTTTTTTTCAGATAATATTATTTGATATGATATGCTTCCCATGGTTTTGGATATTACAAGTGTCTTCAGAGAAGACGAAGGTGAACAAAAAGGTTAAAAGGAAGAAGAAAGAAAAGGTGAAAGAGAAAGGGAGAGGGAAGAGAAAGGAAGAAGTGGTTTCTAGTTCCCCTTGTAAAGACTGAAAAGGTGACCGTGGGCGATCTAAGGAATCATTAGGCAAATAGAAGGAATCCTCAAACTTTTTTTTTTTTTTCTTTCAGTTTGGGAACAAAAGGGCTGATTTAGGACTTCTTTAATTCAGGGAACTAGCAGAATGGTCCTTTTCGGACCTCACGCAGACTCTCAGCTTTGCTACTATGTATGAATTTTCAAAACCAAATATGCGTGTATATTAAATGCACAGGGGATTTTCTTCATTGTATTCATGCCTTTATCAACTGATCTTAAGTTACCAACAGTAAGTACTGTCACTTCAAACACCAGGGAGAGAAGGGAAAAGCAACAGGAACTTTTCTTGAGTCAGAGGGATGAATTGGCAACTCGGACTGGCAAGCATCGCTTTCGCGCATCCTATTTCAGTCAAACGAAAGCAATTCACAAGGGTTCTCAAATTATTATTTCTTAGCCGCTAACCTATAAACTGTAAGCCCGAAGGGGTCTGTTAATAATAAGCTGCGGGTAAGTGGTGCTAAAGCGAAGCGCTGGCAGAGGCGAGCCACGGACTCACCGAAAGCCTTTCCACCCCTTCTGCCCCGCCGAGGCGCGGCTGCGGCTCCTCCTCTTCCCCCTGCCCCGGGAGGGAGAGAGAGAGGGAGGGAGGGAGGCCGGCCGCGCACAATGCCGGGCCGCGGCCCCGGCCCCCCCCCGTCGCCCGGGCCCTCCCGGCCCCCGCCCCGGCCGCGGGGCGCAGCCGTCACCTGGCAGCGGGCGGGGGACAAGGCAGCGACGTGAGGGCGCCTTCCCTCGGCGGAGGGGCTGGGCCGGCGCGGGGCCAGTCGTGATGCGGAATTATCCCTTGCTATTACTTTTTGGGTAGTTTTGTTGGTTTTGATCTTTTTTTTAATTATTTTTTTTTAAAGAAAAGCCTAATTACAAGGTAAGATAATTCCGATTTTTAAAAACTTCTTTTTAATTTGAGCAGTTCTAATTGCTCTCGTACATGCGCACTTCCCTGGTTGACTGGCTGTGCTGGGTATAAGCGTAGGCGACGGCGGGAGGTTGGAGCGGGGTCTGCGGCCGGGGAAGGAGGGGTCGAGGTGCCTGGCGTGCCCCGGGGTAACCCTGATCCCACGGCTCCGGCTCCTGCCGGGCTGGACGGAGCAGAACTGCCCTAAGGGACCGCGGCGGCCCCGAGCTGATTTTAGGGTTTGTCTGGAGCCCTGGAAGAAAGTGCACCTGGTGGGGTTGTGCTGCGGGGCTTCCTCGCCCGGACAGCGCATGGAGGGGTCAGGGAAGGATAACCGCAGCTCGGAGACAGGTTTGGCAAATTTCATCTCTCAGCTGAGCGCTGCTGCTTCTTCCTTTTCTTACAGATGCTGTTTTTATGTTTTCTGCTCATCCCCTTCTCCTTCTCTGACCCTTGAAATGAATGTGGGTATCTTAACGGGGGAGGGCTGGAAAAAAAGGTGCCTGGCCGGTTGTAATACAGTTTCATAGCCTGAACGGGTTTTGGTCGTCTTTTGTTACTGAAGTTCTTCGGTGCTTTTCTTACACGAGCAAGGTGCTGAAAAGGTGGTGGGACACTGAATCTAGTTAAGTGTTCTTACTCCAAAATACTGCCTTTGGTCACTGTTCATTTGAACTAAGATGCTTTCGACACAAACTATTTCAGCAAACTGGATTTTAATTTTATGAAGTCAGTGTTAGAAAACGAAGGAAAAATAGTTGTAGAAGACAAGTAATGTGTCCGCTTAAGTAAAGAAAATGTTTCTTTCAGTATAATTTGGGAACTGTCATGTAGTTTTGAAGTAGCAAGAATATTAATTTGCATTTCACGTGATCTGATACAACCCCTTCTCAAAAGTTAATTCATCAGTAAAGAATATGCAGGTTTTTACACTTCAGCTTTGTATGGTAGGTAGGCACAAAAATTTGTCTTTAGAGTTACTGGAACTGATAACTTTTTATAAGTTCTTGTTTTCAGAGTTGACCCTGTGATAATACTGAACAGCAACTTGGGAAGTTCTGTAGCAAGGTTGTTCAAACATTCGTCTCTGTTCCTTGCCCTTAATGCTTAATGAATAGAAAGGAGAATGTAACACAGATATGCTGTATTTTTTTCCTTGCCAGGGGATCTGCTCTCACTTAGGTCTTTCGTCCCAGTTGAGATGGGTATGAGGGAAGGACTTGAAGCTGCCAATTTGGAAGTGTTACCTAAATTTGAATTGCCCATCCTGAATGTTAGGTCTGATTGTTTTGCTTCCTAGTGAGCCTGAATACCTTTTGCCTCTCTTGGATTTTAGATGGAGTGCTCAGAATCAGTGAAATTCAGCCTCTGGGTATCTCAGCCTGGCCCGAAACACAGAAGCACTCAGAAACAGTCCTGACATGTGGAGGGTTTCACAGTGGCTGTAGAAATGATCTTCAAAATCAGCTGTTGTACATTAAACAGGAAAAAATGAAGAGGAAACTGCTTTATTAAGTTAAACTACCTCTTGCTGGTTTTCGCTGTCCCAGGAGCAAGCAGCCTCTCATGTCACTTAATGGGCAGCAGCTTTCTAGCTACCATGAGGAAGTTGGCCAGTCTCTCTAATGTTGCATATGCAGCAGCAAACTCTTTGGTCTTGAAGGGGAAAGATGAGCTTGCAAAGGCATTTGCTTTCCCAGAGCTTCCTTGGTTGGGATTGCTGTGTGAATGGCAGAAATGTCGTTGGCCACTCGGGGAGGAAGCAGCCTTCATCAGCCTTCAATCAGCTCATCCTTAGAGTGACCAAGTCTTTGTTAATGTGCTTTTCTTAACTCCTACTTACTGACTGTCCACAAAACAGTATAGAAGTAATTGCATCCTGTCTCAACAAATTTTCTGGAATTTAAATGGCAAAATAAGGTACTACAGGAGGAGTACATTTGAGATGGCTTTGTGCTAGTGCACCAATGAGGAGCTCTGTGGACCTCTAGGCTGTGTACAAACTCAGTTAAAATGTCCTCCAGAGACCTTACTTTCTTCCCTCCTTCCCATCCTCTTCCTTCTACCAGCTGTTCCTCCTGCTGCTCCTGTCTTGGTAGGAGGGTAAATAGTTCTCCACCTGTCTCCTGACTCCTCTCCACATTATCCTACTGTGAGTGCTTCATTAAACACTGGGAGACACCTTGGGAAGCTTGGCTTAGTCCATTTGCAAAGCAGGGAGCTGAACCAGGCCAGCATAGCTGAAATGTGGTGCCAGCCACATGCAAACCACAGGGGCAGCTCATGTCCTTTCAGGTCATCCTCTGGCTTTCTCTGCCTTACTAGGGTTTCCTTCTGTAGGTGAGGACCCATTTCTATGCTAGAGATGGAAAAGGTCGAGTGAGCATTTGTGATATTTTCCCATCTTGATGGAAATCCACATGGAAAGGGCAAGGCAAACACTGGTATAATTTTCAATAAATGTTTTGGGGGGGTTTTCACAGAATGTTAGCGGTTGGAGGGGACCTCGAAAGATCATCTAGTCCAACCACCCTGCCAGAGCAGGATCACCTAGATTAAGTCACACAGGAACGTGTCCAGGCGGGTTTTGAACGCCTCCAGAGAAGGAGACTCCACAACCTCCCTGGGCAGCCTGTTCCAGTGCTCCGTCACCCTCACTGTGAAGATGTTTTTTCCTAATGTTTACTCTAAACCTCTTTCACTTTTGCATGCTCTGTTTAAAACACCCTGAAGTGAATGATTTTTATTTTTTTTTAGGTGGGTTTTGGACATCACAGAGAATCTTTCCCTTGACAACTAAAACTTCTTCCTATTTTCTTAAAATACTGTATGCCACTTTGGAGAATGGCTTCTTGTATCAGCTACCAGTGCTAAGCGGGGGTATCTATACAGTTTTTATAGTTCCCAGTTTGCTATATGTATTGGATTTCAAATGTAGTCATGAAGTTTATGATCCTTCAAAAGATAAGAGTATATCTACTGGCCGCTATTTGTAATTTCTTTTGCAAATGTAGACAAGAACAAATGCTGATTTTAGCTAAGGTCTTTCTGCCTGCTACTGCTTTTATCATCTACAAATAAATCCCGTATAAAAATCCAGTGATGTCCGTTGGAGTTCTCCTGGTATGAAATTATTGCAGTGTCTTTCAAAAACACAGAACCATTATTCTCCAGTTGTAGGTTATAATTCATGTTGAAGTCTGGCTCTGATCTCAGAAGAGACACCGTGGAAATGGTACTGTGGAGTCCCTCCTTTGTATCTCAGTGACTGAATTTCACATATGTAGAATTAAACCAGGAAAAATGGTGTATGTGGTTAAGCAAAGTCTATAGCTTTATTGATTCAATAAACTGATCAGCCTTAAAGAGAATGTTAAGCCAGCCTGATGTCTAACCAGCAAACTCTAGCAGGAAGCCCTTCAACCACTCTGCATTTCTCATTGAAAGGAGAAGATAAAGCCACCTGTGTCCTCTGTCACCTGTCCTTCAGGGCAGACTGAGGGACTTGCTTGGAGCAGACCAAAGCCCTTGCCTATGTTGGACATCTCTTCCCAACATACCAAATGTGTCATTTTATGAACTGTGTCTGTGCCGTAACCCAGAACTGTCTCTTACAAATACATTGACACAATAGCTGGACTTACTGGCAACTGGCGTGTAGCTGAAGGGGGGGAAAAGACCTCTGGTATTAGCCAGGCTTGTTTTAGGGAAAAATTGCAATCCAAACCTTACGGAGTGCTTAGTCACAGCCTGAGCAAGGCAGTCAGAAGTGGTAGGACAAAGCACAGGAATATAACCATAATGAAAGAAGTGAAGCCACATCTCTGGAAGGATAAGGTTCAGCATCTGTCACACATCTGATTATCAGTCCAAAGCTTGGAGGAGGGAAGGGGAAGCAGAAAGACCTTGTGTAATTAAACGCTTCAGCACCAAACCCAAAAGGAGGACAGGGAGGGCCTGGTTACTGCCCATTCACTCATACCTTTCTCATTGTTGACTGCTTCCAGCACAGCGTTCATGAAGGTTAAAATTAAGTTGGTAGTTTCTCTTCCTCCACTCTGGTGTCTGCTTGCCCCACAAGCTGAGATGGGCTGTTCAGAATTTTTGTGCTCCTAGCTCCCCAGCATGGTTGCACACACCCCTCCCTCCTGCTGCCCTAGTGCTGCCCAGTGTGAGTGTCAACAGCTAATGCTGCAATATGGGGAGGGATGCAGGAGATGCAGCACCCTGATGCAGCAGGAACCATGTGAGGTTGCATCAGTAGCTTTTGTAGTCCAGTGTCCTGCCTTGTGCCAGTCAAGCATCTTCCTTTGTGGTACAAAATCAGGGAACAATGTTGTTCTGGGGTGTTTGGTTTTTTAACTGAGGCTGTTAACAGTTTGTACATATTCATACCTAGATTTTAAAAGCAGTTTCCCTGGACATGGAAAACAGAAGTATTGTCAAGTGCCTTCTATGGAAATTCACTTGTCAAATCTTAGGCAGTCAAGTTTCACCCTGTAAAAGCTGAGGCAGGACAAAATGTTGCAGTGGTGTTTCCTACCTCGTTCATCACGAACATGTTAACCAAATTCACCTCCATGTATTGGTGCAGTTACAGTGTTTTGCTTCAGCTTTTCCCAGAGTGGCTGGGCCAGTTATTCTTCACGGCTGGCTCTCTTGCTTGGGTACAGCAAGGCAGAGACAGTGCTAATGTGCTTTCTTCTCCTTTTGCTCAGTATCATCCCTGCCATTTCTTTCTCTTAATTTAACAGATAATTTGGGGATTATTTGCTTTGTACTCTGCTTAGCAGACCAGCTGCTGTATACTACCTGTAGCAGCTGCTGGGTGAGAATCACTCATGCCCTTTATGAAAAGCCTGGAAAATCAATATCATAGGCAGTTTTCTGAGCATCTCTAGATAGGCTTTCAAATGGCAAGACTGTTAAAAAGAAAACAAAATGCTGTCCTCTATTGTTTTGCATTTTTTTTTTTAATTTATAGGAGTCACCTTAAAATTTTCCTGTGGGACAAGGGTGGCTGGAAATGTTCTCTGTTTTGAAGATACCATATTCATGCTCCTGACTTTGGAAGATGGGTCATTTAGAGCAGCACCAGATTGGGGCAAACTGTTATGTTGTGGCAAGTAATATTTTGTGGAAGGGCACACATTATTTTTTTAAAAGTGTAGCCCGTGGGAGAGTTTTTGGCAGAAACTTGTGCATGAAGCAGTGTGATAGAGCAGCCAGGGAATATACAGCATGCTAATAAAGTTCCTTCTTCAGTGTGAAAAGTGCATGCTTTGTGAGTGGCAGCGGGTCTTTTTTTACCTTTTGACATTCTAACTTGACCCATAATGAGGCATCCACCAGCCGCCTTTTCAGTCCTTTCCAAAGAGCTGCCAAAACTGAAGAGATTTTTTGGAGAATAATCTGTGCCCCAGCAAGGTTGGCTGTAAGGTTTGTTTGTTTTTCTCTCCCACTGGTTCCTGCTATTCTCTTACTCCCACGTCCTATCCGACTTGTTTTCAAATGCATTCTTCAGCCTTCTCCTTCCCTACCTACTGCATCCTGTGTTCTGCTTTCTGACTTCCTTCTCTTTTCTTATAGCTTTTCTTTCCAGTTCCTGTTCATTCTGGTCCCTGAGGAGCAAGGAGTGAAACATTAACAGTTGCTGGAGGAGCAAGTTAATATGGCTGTTGTTAGGAGTTTAGAGTTCAGGTGAGGGCTCCAGGAGATGACCTTTGTGTACGACATTATGCCTCGGAGCTCCGTGCACCACTTCATTTCTGGGGCAGCAGGGAGGAATGTATATCTGTGCTTCACCCACTGCCATCTACGGTCTCGCATTTAAGATAAAAATACTGATAAAAGTTGCTCTTTGCTAAGATATGGATGTTTCAGTTACTGAAAGTTGGTTAGTAGCTGGTAAATTGCTCTGCTATTATCACTTCACTGCATGTCTCAGTTAAAAAGTTGAAAAGCTTCAGACATAGGGTAAGCAAAGCAAGCGGATTTGAATCATCCCATGGGCCTTGATAGGGGATATGGGAGTTGCAGGTACTATGACAGCGGCTTGTAAAACATGTCATTTCACAATGAATTCAGCGTGCATACCCGTGTCTTTTCTAAGTTGTATTGTTGCTTTTGCAATAAGGCTCTTGCATTAGTAAGGGATATATCCCTGTGTTATCTGTGCCTCTTGGTCAGTCGAGGATCGCCATCCTCATAACTCTGTGCTTACAACATGTGCGGGAACTTCCTGTGCTGATGTCAACATATCCTGAATATAAATCACACATACGAAATACTTATATTACTAATAATTTCTCCATTGAAATGTTGCATGGGTAAGGCTGGAAAATGTAGGTTTCTATTATCTGTATGAGGATACACCTAATTTGTGTATTGTGAACTTCTATATTGCCTGAAAATGCAGCTTTAAAGACTATTCAAAGAAGAGTATTTTTCAGCTGAGGTTAGCTGTAGCCAAAGGTTTGATTAGTCTGACCCTTGCAGTCCACAAACTGTACCACTGTAAATGGAAATGTGCTGGAAGGAGAAACATTTTAACATAATAATCACAGTGCTGGGAAATTTATCTTCCTCCTAATTTCTTATGCCTGTGATGTCCAGATGGTTATCAGTTGTATGCTAATTTGATCTTCTTTCTGCTGGTTTGTTTATAACCAGGGTTGATCCATTTATGTATGGTTGCTTATAGCAATTAGTTTTCTTTTTTTAAATCTTATTTTACACATTTTTGTGTATGCAAGACATAAGGAGGAATCCACCTTGTAAAGTAAGTTTGGTATAAATGAATTGATGGGCAGATATACTGTCCTGTTTATCATATACTGAATAACATATACTTTTACCAACATAACCCTAACAAAGAAATAAATGTAAAGGAATTGAAACCTGATGTATTTGTTATCTATACGTGTTTAAAATTTCACTGCTTTTCAGATTTCTAGATAATTTTATGTAGTTTCAGTTTTGTAATTTAAAATACTTGGTTTGGGAATGTAACTGTGGTAGGTAGTTCCAGAGGAATATGCCTATACATATAAATATTAGTTTAATGCATCTCTTCTACCTTGTTTCAGGTTGAAGAAACTTCTTGAGCAGGAGAAGATCTATCAAGCCCGGAAGGAGAAGGAACATACAAAGAGACTCAATAAACTAAGAGAAGAACTAGTCAAGCTCAAATCATTTGCACTCATGCTGGTGGATGAAAGACAAATGCATATTGAACAACTTGGTCAACAAAGCCAGAAAATACAGGACTTAAACCAAAAACTAAAGGAAGAAGAAGAAAAGCTTAAAGTTATTAGTGCAAAAACAAAAGAAGATGGACAAAAACTGCTGAAATTAGAGGCAGAACTTGAACATAAAACATCATCATTTTCTCAAGAACATGAGGAGATGACTGCTAAATTGACTAATCAAGAGTCACATAATAGGCAGCTCAGGCTTAAGCTAGTGGGGTTGACTCGCAGAATAGAGGAGTTGGAAGAAACTAACAAAAATCTTCAAAAAGCTGAGGAGGAACTTCAAGAACTAAGAGATAAAATAGCGAAAGGGGAATGTGGGAACTCTAGCTTAATGGCAGAAGTGGAAAACCTCCGCAAACGTGTGCTTGAAATGGAGGGGAAGGATGAAGAGATCACAAAAACTGAATCCCAGTGTAAAGAGCTGAAAAATAAACTGCAGGAGGAAGAGCACCATAGCAAAGAGTTGAAACTAGAAGTGGAGAAGTTGCAGAAAAGAATGTCAGAACTAGAGAAGCTGGAAGAGGCTTTCAGTAAAAGTAAGTCTGAATGCACTCAGCTACACTTAAACTTGGAGAAAGAAAAGAATTTGACTAAAGATTTGATAAATGAGTTGGAAGTGGTGAAGACTCGAGTGAAAGACCTTGAAGCATCAGAAAGCAGGTTGGAAAAGGCTGAAATAAGCTTAAAAGATGACCTTACAAAGCTGAAGTCATTTACTGTAATACTGGTTGATGAACGAAAAAATATGATGGAAAAAATAAAACAGGAGGAAAAAAAGGTTGAGGGTCTAAACAAGAATTTTAAAGTTGAACAAGGAAAAGTTATGGATGTGACAGAGAAGCTGATAGAAGAAAGTAAGAAATTTTTGAAACTGAAATCTGAAATGGAGGAAAAAGTGTCTAGTTTGACAAAGGAAAGGGATGAGTTAATTGGCAAGCTGAGGAGTGAAGAAGAAAAATCCTCTGAACTAAACTGTAGAGTTGACCTGTTAAAGAAAAGAATTGATGGTATGGAGGAAGTAGAAAGAGAAATTACAAGAGGTCGAACCAGGAAAGGACCAGAGCATGTTTGTCATGAGGACAATAAGATCAAAGAACTTACTGTTGAAATTGAAAGACTGAAAAAACGCCTCAAACAATTGGAAGTGGTTGAAGGAGATTTGATGAAGACAGAAGATGAATATGATCAGCTGGAGCAGAAATTTAGGACTGAGCAGGATAAAGCTAATTTTCTTTCTCAACAGCTGGAGGAGATGAAACTCCAGATTGCCAAAACGAAAGCAATAGAAAAAGGTGAAGCAGTGAGCCAGGAGGCAGAGCTGAGGCACAGGTTTCGTCTGGAAGAGGCCAAAAGCAGAGATTTGAAAGCAGAAGTTCAAGCTCTTAAGGAAAAAATCCATGAGCTGATGAACAAAGAAGACCAGCTTTCTCAGCTCCAAGTTGATTATTCAGTTCTGCAGCAAAGGTTTATGGAAGAAGAAAATAAAAACAAGAGCATGGGGCAGGAAGTTCTGAACCTAACAAGAGAGCTGGAGCTTTCTAAGCGTTACAGCCGTGCTCTGAGACCCAGTATAAATGGACGAAGAATGGTTGATGTTCCTGTGGCATCCACTGGCGTGCAAACAGATGCTGTAAGCAGTGAAGCAGCAGAAGAAGAAACTCCAGCAGTATTTATAAGGAAATCCTTCCAGGAGGAGAATCACATCATGAGCAATCTGCGACAGGTAGGTCTGAAAAAACCCATGGAGCGTTCTTCAGTGCTTGAGAGATATCCCCCAGCAGCAAATGAACTTGCAATGAGGAAATCTTGGATACCATGGATGAGAAAGAGGGAAACTGGGTCTCAGGCAACTCCTGATAAAGGTGCTCGAACCCACAGTAGTCCAGCGCATCCTGGGGAGGTTGTCCTTTCACCAAAGCAGGGTCAACCTCTTCATATTCGGGTGACGCCAGACCACGAGAACAGCACAGCTACTTTGGAGATAACCAGTCCAACCTCAGAGGAATTTTTTTCAAGTACCACTGTCATTCCTACTTTGGGAAATCAGAAGCCACGAATAACCATCATCCCCTCTCCAAATGTTATGCCACAAAAAGGAAAAGGCAGCGAAAGTCCCTTGGGCCCAGATCGTTCTATGTCTCCAGTCACTATCACAACATTCTCCAGGGAAAAGTCCCCAGAGGGAGGGAGAGCACCCTTTGCTGACAGACCTACATCACCAATTCAGATTATGACAGTATCAACATCTGCAGCACCTGCAGAAATCTCTGTGTCTCCGCAGTCACAAGATATGACCATGGGAAGGGCTGTCTTCAAAGTAACACCAGAAAAACAAACCGTTCCAACTCCAATCCGCAAGTACAACACCAACGCCAACATTATTACGACAGAAGACAACAAAATCCACATCCACTTAGGTTCCCAGTTTAAACGCTCTCCCAGTGCAACGCCTGATGGTGCGAGTCCTGTGATAACTGTCAGACCGGTGAACATAGCAGCAGAGAAAGAAGTTGTGACCGGTACTGTCCTTCGATCACCCCGGAACAACCTGTCCTCACGACCTGCAGCAAGCAAGGTGACAAGTACTATCACTATAACGCCTGTTACAACGTCTTCCACCCGAGGAACACAATCAGTGGTAAGCAGCACAGTCTCGTGGTGTAGTCCTCATGGTAAGCAGAGAGGCAACCATAGTTTGCATTTGAGACACCAGCAGGAAAAATGGGTGGGGTGAGGAGAAACTCCTGACTTCCTTACATTTGTTTCAGATAGGAGCTTAACTATAAAATGCGAGTTTGCCTGCTTTGTGTATTTGTGTACCAGTGTTGGCTGCTAGTATACTCTCTGCATTATCTCCCAAAGGAGTAACTTTCAAAGGAAGTCCCTTCAAAATTCCTTTATTTTCATAGGGGCAATCCTGTAAAATTGCAAGTGACAGACAGGGACAAAGAATGATGGAGAAGACAGAGCAGAAAGCTGTAATTTTATTTTTGGTGAGTGCAGTTTCTGACTTCTGAAAATGCTCAATGATTTTTGGCCCAGGTGGAGGGTCTGTAGAGTCTGATCATGCAGGTTGGTATTTCTTTGGTATAATTCCATTATAGTTGTAATTCAGTTAATATCTGCTGTAATACTGAACTCCAAAAGGATAAATAGGCAGACCTGGTATCATACCTTACAGCTCCAAGTCTCTTTCAGACAGTGAACAGTAAAGCTTTTTTCATTCCTCTGATATTTTCAGCTTCTGTAAGGGTATTCCAATAGTCCTTCCTCTGACTTTTTTTTTTTTTTTTTTTTTTTTTTGCTTTCTCTCTGTGCCTCTGGGGTGGTAACTAGTTTCTTTTTTGTACTTAAATCAGTCTCTCACCTCTGTCTTTAAATATAGTGGACAATATTTATCGACAGTTCTCCTCCCAGGTTTATTATTGGACATAGTTTTGCATTGCTTTAGTGGGAAATATCCTGGAAAAAAAGAGTTTAACCAAAATAGAAAACCAGCAGTACTGTATTAGTCCAAAAGCTTATTTAGCTAGACAGAGCCTGCAGCAGATGCTATGGGGAGGACTATTTTAAGTGGCTAAACACACAGTAATGTTTCCCTCGGCGTCTGTTCCTAGTTTTTGGCAAAAGATGGGTATTTCGTTCTGAACCAGGGCCTGTAGCCACATCTTTGTGTTTAATAGACCATGGCGGAGTTTTCTTCTATTTATTCTTCTAATTGCTTTTTGAACTCATTTATACTGTTGTTTCCACAACATCAGGGGGCAGTGAATTCACTTGTGGGCTCTGGGAAAAATGCTCTTTTGTTTGATACCTTTTATGCAATACCTTCATTGGTTACAGCCTCTTTCTTGTATCTTGACAAATACTGAATAGTCATCCCCCGTTCATTTGTCTGTGCCACTCAGGAGCCTGCAGACCCCTACAACACGCCTCTTCAGCCATCTCTTTCCAAGCTGAAATGTCAAAGTGTATTTAAGATACACTTCCACACTTCTGGAGAAAAGCTGCCATTCCCATTTAAGCCCTCTGACTTAAGAAACCTTGCATTTGTCATACAGATCTATTTGGCATTGCACGTGCGCTCGCTCTCTCTCCCTTCATGTATATAATGTATTATAGATACTTTACTGTACAGTGTTTCCCTCCATATTAGAAGCAACTGTTTTTGGTTTTTTTTCCAAGTCTTGACTTAATTAATTTACAAACTCTTTTTGTCTCTCAGAAGCTCAAAAAAACCTCTTTCTTTTTTAAGAGTTCTTCATTATTTTTTAGTAGATGTCTGCCTGTACTGTGATGATGCACTGAACCATAGCAGACAAAACTTTTTTGGTTTGTTTTCATCTGGCTAAAAGTGGCTTCTTTCTTCACTTTATCCTCCCTGATTTGAAATCAAAGGAGAATAGATCAACCATAAGATTTACTTTATATGATGCTTCCCTTTGTTTTTTAAGGTCCTTAGTCAGATGAGCAGGGAACTTCAAACAAGCCCAAATGTACCTTTTCCTCCCCTTGAAAAAAAAAGAGTTGTATATTTACCATCTCTTTTGAAAATGACTACTTTACAAACACATTTCAATATCCCTAGTCAGAAAATACAACTTGTGATCATTTGTTCAGTAACCCTAGAAGAAACCAACATTGATAGGATTTTGAGAGTTTAGGTTCATAACATTAAAGAAGACAAACTGGCACACAGCTGCTTTCTTGGCTCACTGGTTTTTATTTTTTTCTTACCTCTCCTCATACAAGATGCTTTGTACAAGGTACTAACGCAGTGCCAAGCTACAAAGGGGAAAATAATTGTGAAATTCCTAGCTTTCATCCATTGCCATAACAAATTTCCAGTTACTGTTTTCGTATTTGAAGACGTTTAACTCTTCTTCTAATTTGCATTGATAGTTATCTTCAGTACTGCAGGTGAAGTTAATTTTAAGGTGTACACACAGCACTTCTAAAGGTTCAGCCAGAACTGTGGAGTCTCCCTGCATGTCTTAAGGCCAAACCGGAGACTGTATTTTCATGATGGATCATCATGATTTTTGAATCCCATGAATCCCATGGATTAAGGGATGTTATGCTTGTGTTGCTTTGCACTGGTGTACTCTCTAGAGTAGCTAGAGATTTATGTTCCTCTTCTGAGTCTGCAACAGTTTTGTTTTAGATAAAATGAGATCCTGATCCAAAGAAAGACACAGACACCTGATGGAGAACTTGGGAAATCTTTGAGCACTTAGTCAAAAAGATGAACCAAAAAAGGCACCACTCAGTGACTATGTCTCCACTGGCACCTGAACGAACTGGACCCAAATGTTTTGAAGGCACTTCACGTTCTGTCTGCTGCATCTGCCCAGGGCTGGCCAGCTGAGCAGCTGGCCTCATCACACCAGTGCTGCTACCCAGCATAGTCCAGTCCCACAGGGATGTCTGTCACAGGAACTGCTGTGATGGAGACTGACCACTTGGACTGAATTCAGCATTTAGCAGAATATTGCCACTTTGTTTAAAAAAAAAAAAAGAATTAAACTCCTAAGCTGGTAATAGACTTCTATATGATAGTCTATGGATTGGGGTAATTACTATAGCAGTGGTAAAAGTGGGGTTTGGGCCTCCTTTGATTGATTAGAGTCAAATCCACTCCTAGGAAAATACTTGAACTACCCTAGCAGATGTAGCAGGTACTACAGATGGACCACAGCACAACTAAAAATTCAAGACTATGGGACCAGAGAATATGCAGAGCAAAATAAGCGTGAAACTGTAGTCTGGTTGTTGTTAGTCTTGCCTTAGCGTATTAGCCCAGGTCCCTGTTCCTGGAACAGTTCATATAGTGTACAGTAAAAAACCCACAGAATAAAACCAAATATTATTTGGGGGCAAAACCACAACTGTGGTGCCTATATTCTGTTTTTTTGATTTAGGCCTTACATTTGGCTGTGGGATTGCTGGAAAATTTGGGTCTTTTTTGGCTACCAGGGTGGGTGTCAGTCCTATAATCACTTCATCCCTGTGCTTGCCGCCTCCTACAAGCCTGGCATCCAGCGCCAGCTGTTTGTGCAGCCAGGGTACACAATGAATGCAGATCTGGAGGGAGCAGAAGGGATCCACGCTGCAGAAGAGCCAGCGTAGTGGCACGGCACCAACTGTGCTGAGAGCCCTGTGACTGAGGCAGCCAGGCACGGCTGAAAGGCTGTGGGGTGCCAGAGCTAACTGGGCACACATTAAAGCAGCTATAAGGCTCCTTTTATTTGGGCAGCATTTAGTTTGAGATCGGCATCTAAATTTAGCAGTTTGTAGGTGTCCCATACATGCTCGAAGTTTCTGTTAAGAGTTAGTAGAGGTGCCGGGGTCAGCTCACTTGCCCAGTACAGGGGTTCATGGTGCTATCTGGACACTCTGTGGCAGTTGAGACACGTGTATGGGGCTGGTAGGGATAACACAGACCTGTATCTTTCTGCACTGGAAGCTGATTGGGTACCTCAGATGTCACAAGATGCCTCAGTGCGAGCAACTGTGGCAGCCCTCAGTCCCCTTGTCATCACTGAGCACTGTGAGAGATTGGAGGGTGATTCAGCTGAGACACTGCTACCTTCAGTGTGAGCTGAATTGCCCACTGGGCTCTGCTGACTATATTGTTTAGATCTTAAGTCCCACCCTCTCAGGATTTAATTGCCTAAACATACTTCTTTAAGTGTCATTTTAAGTGCTGCCTACCTAACTTTCAGCTACTTTATCAGAGGTTGCAGGTCTCCTTGGGTCCTCTGTCTTATCTACCAGCCCTGTGCAGATAGCTTGAGTAGCTCAGGGCATCTCAAATTGCACTAAATATCTGTCAGCCACTGAGCTGAACCGTTTCTGTCCAGGGTAAGCTGATCCCCTGATCCAGTCGGTAACAAGTCCTGAAAAAGCACTTTTGTTATTAGAATATTCCAAAAGTGAATGTGTGCATAAATCATATTTTTGTGTGTCTGTCAATAAAATGCACTACGCAGGATCTGTTATAACGACTCAAACATGCTAAATGTTCTGTACATTCAGATTGCCTTTCTTCCCTTAATGGGACTGTCCAACATTCCTGCAATCTCACAGCTTAATATACCTGGCAGTGTGCACGGTGAGCACTGATTATCATACTAACCAGCTTATTGGCTGCATGTGTTTATCTCACCATGCTAACTTCACTCTGCCCCCCTGTGCTGTTCCAGCAGCATGTCCTGCCAGCTCAGAGCCAGCCAGCATCGCTTTGTGTCCCATGGAGCTGTGTCTCGGGCACTCTGTGATGGCTGTGTAAGAGCTGGTTTCTGGTTGGAGCCACATTCCTGTATCAAGCAGAAGACAGCAGCCTACAGACAAACAGGGCTGGAGGGAATTGGAAGAAACAACCAAGAGACAGACAGTTGTGTGGGTTCTTTGCCACTGACGCTAAGGACAGGTACCAAATCAGCTTGCTTACCCCGTCGCTGTTGCCAAAGGGGACTGCTTGCTGAAGAGCCACCTTTGTGCCGTTTCATTTAGCAAACACAACATGCTTTTGCAACTGCATGTGAAGCAGGCATTAGCTTCCATATGATCAACATGTTAGTATGCTGTAAGGAAGGCAACTAAGAAATTTAAAGCAAGTTAGAGTTCTTTTCAAAGTGCTTTTGAGTGCTTTAGGCTTGAAATGAGTAACTTGAAAGCGCCCAAATCCTTAGTTAATAATTTACATGTGAATAAAGCTGAAGAAATGCCCGAGATTCCAGCTACTTCATTTGATTGCCTCATGTTTACACACTGTGGAGCTCTTTCAGAGAGTACAAGATGTTTGTCATTTGGGTTCCCTGGGATGTTGACATATTTTCCAAGGCTGATGGAATGCATTTGCATGTTTTGCCCTACAGAATTGTATGGGACTAACTTGTTTTGACATCTACATGTGAGTTCCATATTAGCCTTTAGACTGCTATTATAAATGTTGCTTTTCGTTATTGAAAATGGCTTCCTTCCTGCCAGGCAGACAGCATTCAAGTTTTCCAATTGTGATTTTTTTGTGTGTGTGCGCACATGGGGTTTTGAACTGTTCTTAGAAGATTAAGGAATGGTTTCCCTTTGAATACTCAGGATGCAGACACAAGGCTCTGATGCTACTGACTGGAAATCCTTCGAGAGAGAAAAATGCTTCTTCGCGGAGCATTTCTTAAGAGCATTTTTAAGTAAATGTGCAAATACTGTGTTGCAGTCAATGCAATCCCCTAGTCCAATCTATTTCCGCAGTTTAGTTTTACTTTGCTTACGTGTCATAAGTTGCAGAATTGAGTCATTTAGCAGATGGGTCTAGCTATGATTCCAGGATCTTGTGAGAAGTGTTGTCTTTTGTTGTTTTTGTCCATTATCTGAACAGAACAAGAGTCACATATGAATTCAGCTGAGACACTGAAGTTGTCACCATTAACATTTGTGTCTGTATTGCACACTGCAGAAGATAAAACACATTTTCCTTTCAGAGTTGTCATGGTTATAAGTATTTTCTTTTGGTCACAGTCCATAACAGGTAGATTCCAGTTTTGGCCTTGCAGTGTGTGCAACATGTATCTGGCCAGTTGAGATAGAAACTACCAGTTGGAATCTTTTTGTCCTGTCCAAGTGCTCCTTGTGCATTTACACAGTGGGATTAAGTTGCTTAAACCTATGTACTGATAGCATTTTCAAAGCTATAGGCTAGCTGGACTGACCTTCAGCCGGTGCTCCAGAAGGACACAGGTGCCTGGTAGGAGCCCAGTTAGTTCTGCCAGCCCCATGCTTGGGTCTTCAACCACTTAAGCCATTTTTATTATTATTAATTATTATTATTAATTTTATTCTGAAGTCCTCAAACTTGAGGATAAATGCTTGGTAGGCTGTTGTCCAGGGCAGCACTGGCAGAGATAGTAAAACGACCTTGTCTGTGCTGCCTTGAGGTATCTCTGGATACTGGCTGCCTGCTTCACCCTCACCAGAGTTCATCAAGTTGTGGCTAGGGCCTGGAGGGGGAAAGCCCTCTCCTACGTTCCTCCTCCCACAGCCACAGGCAAAGGAAATCCAAATCTTTGCTCTGTCTCTCTATCCCAGCACCCTGTGCTTCCCAGTACAGAAATAAGTGGCCACAGCCCCAGCATATTTTGAGAAGCAAAGTTCCATTTCAGCTATAATGCTGAAAAATCTTGCCTTGGCTGTGAAAATACGGCACTTACCTTGGGTTCAGCATTAGCCTTGTGGCTGTACTCTTTTAAGGGCCTGTGCTAGTCTCTGTGCAAGATGCCAATAGCGTACCTGTCTGACAGCTAAGCTACCAGTTCAGCAGCTTCTAATGCTGTCCTGCACCATGGTGTGCTGTGGAATCAGAGTTTTACAGGGATTCCAATCCCTATGACATCTTGATCCAAAGCACCGGACCTCAGCTCTGGGAAAGTTGTTTGATCCTCTTGGCACCTTTAGCCCTACTCTTAGTGGTATGTGCTATGGCCAGGTTCCAAATGTGAACATTAATTTGCTAATAGGCATGATCTAGGACATTGTTGCTTGAGAAGTAAATGAAGAACCAATGAAAAGTGTATCGTGAGCACATATGAGAAGAAAAAGTCCTCCATCCATGTAATTTCTCTCTGTCTCTCTCTTTTGCAGACAGGACAGGATGGGTCATCCTCGAGACCTACACCCACCCGCATTCCTGTGTCAAAAGGTATGAAAGCAGGAAAGCCAGTAGTGGCAGCCCCAGGAGCAGGAAATGTGACAAAATTCGAGCCTCGTGCCGAGACTCAGTCTATGAAAATAGAACTGAAGAAATCTTCAGCCAGCAGCTCTGCCTCCCTGGGCGGGGGTCAGGGCTGATGGTGGTGGCTCAGGGGGTATGTTCTGCAGGTTTTACTGCTACCATGGAAGTCAGCTCCCCCCCCCGCCCCCGTCTGTGTAGTTGCTCACGTTTGCCTGTACTAATGAAGTGTCCTGCAGCTGTCACTTACAACAAACTAATAAGTGTGTGCACTGACTACTTAAGTAACAACATCCTTTTGTTTTCTTACTGAAGTTTACAACAGGAAAAAAAAAAAAAAAGCCATCAAAAAGGCAGTTTTATGCCAGGAAGCTTTTCAGTCTAGGAGGTGAGAATGTGGCATCTGCGCTAGGTTATTAATCTAGGTCAAGAATTCTTAATGATAGACTTGGTCACTTTTTAATAGATTGAAGAAAGTTTGGTCACTTTCACTAGATTGTCTTCCACCTTAACAAATCACTTTCCACCTTTGCTTCTGCATGGAGCACTTTCTTTCCTGATTGTGATCCCATTATTGAGATGCCACATTGCCTAGAGAAGCAGTGCAAGGAGATGGCATACTCAAGGGTCCTGTTTTAATGGAGTTAGTACCTCAGGTGTGGGAGGGAGGGAGGGAAGGAGGGAGGGGAAAAGGATGGGCACTGTGTGACCAGCCTTCTTTCTAGGAGTCTCCCATCCTAATCAGCATTTTTCAGTGGTGACCTGTTTTCTTGGGGTGGTTACAGAATTCAAAGGGGTAGGCAGGTTGCACAGTGCTCAGCAGCAGCAGTGCCAAGCAGCAGCTTGTTTCTTCCAGAGGGGTTTAGCACTTGGAGACAGTACTTAAACCAGGTCCCTGTCTTACACACCAGGACACTGCCAGCTCAGGGGTCAGATGAAGGCAAGCGAGCCAAAAGGTATTTTGTCTTTAGGAAAACCTTGAGAAACATTGATTTGGCTAAAATCAATACAGTTCATTTGTGCGTGCTCCAGAGACCACTGAAGGTCTATGAAGCAGGTCACTCCATTGACTTCACTATGTTTCCAGTTTTCCTGGTTGGATGAACTTGTGCTATATTTAAACTTTAGTTGCCAAGCATCCTTACGGATTTGGAGGGCAGTCAGCAAAGACTGCTGGTGGCAGAAGTCGCTACCTAAAGGCACAGCTCAGGTATAGGCAGTGAAAGAGATAGGGTTTGGTATGGAAGTTACTCTCAGTTATCAGTTGTTTGAAATACTTTGTCTTAAATACAGGCTGCCTCACAATACCATGGTGATCCACCAGTTTTCCTTCCCTCTTTGTGATTTCCTCATTTATATGTTTGCATTTTTAAGCATGTTTTAAGGAATTGTTCCAGCATGGAAATGGTGTGGATGCCAATGATTGTTATGATTGTTTACTTAATAACAGTAACATTATTAAAGGGCATTTTCATTAAGTGATCAATTTGCACAGAAGAAGGTCACAACCAAAACAAATGGAGCTGAACAGACTGATAAATAAAGCTCTTAAAGCTTGTATAATATCTCAACCACCACAGCAAGCTGTAAAGGACCTATTGGTTAGGAATAGCTTTCAGAAGGCAAGGCAGGAAGACAACCAATAAATAATAAATACAATTCACAGAAAAGAAAATGTACCAGTGGGTGAAATATTAAATGACTTTCTGTCTTGGAGAAGAGAATTGATGGAAGAATATGCTACAGAAGGTCAACAAAATCATTCAATCCAAGCGACATCTGCACTTTGCATTGCTCCCCAATTTAAGATCCAGATGTGGCCATTACCCCAACATAAACTGGCATTTTATTCTTCACATGAAGGGCATTTTGTCTGTGGTGTAAAAGCTGCTGCCACCTCAGAAGAGAAAGAGGTTTCAATTTTTACATTTGTAGCTCCTGCAGTACCTATTAATTTTAAGGTTCTGATTCCTATGACAGCCAAAAGTCAGATTCATAGTAGTAGTGTTTTTCATACTACTCAATTCCCAGTATTTCAGATAAAACTTGGAAACTGGAATTAGCAAGCAATGTGAGCTACTGTGCCAGAAATATATTAGATCCTCTCATAGACTTTTTGTCAGATGTTTGAAGAAGACACATCATTAAGAGCTTTTTGCTGGACATTCACTCCAAAGGCTGGCACTGAAGCAAGTCTTCAGGTCAAAACAGTCATTTAAACAATACTGTGAACATGAGCCACAAGCTAATGTGGCTTGATACAGTGATGAACTACAGCTGCCTTTAGCCTTCCTTTTCAGATCCTAGTTTCAAAGAAACTTAGTTTTTTAGTTAACCGTTGCTCTACCCAAGGCAATATTCTATGTGTGCCTGCAGTTGAAAAATCTGTTTTGTTCTGCTTGAGATCTAAGAAACTAATTCACCTGAAGAAACAAGCCAGCCTTGCACGACCTGAAATCCAGGACACACAAATTAGCACAACCGAACCACAACTGCAGGCGCAAGCTGGGGATTATTCTTGTAGTCAGTAGGAATTCGTGAGATGGACTTGAGAAATTCCATACAGGTCAGACTGAGGATCCTGTTATTTTTCCTGGGGTCAGCACAACAAAAAGAAACTTTTGCTGCATAGCAGAAGCCTGAAGAGTTGGAATCAGGCAACTGGTTTAACCCTTAGCTAAAAATATGTAGTTTTACTCAAAATTTTTAGCATCTGTTTTAACTGACCTGAGATTCTTCTTTCTTAAAGTTAGAAGTGTAAGATGGAGCAAAAAAGAAAGCCTATAGTTCAGAAGTCTTAAAAGTTGAAGTGTAACTATCTTTATTGGAATTTCCTCTGAATCTGAAGACAGTTATGTTTAGTGACTACAGTAAGATTCTCCATTCAGTAGGCCAGCTCCTGAAGGCAATTTAGACAACCAAGTCTAAACACAGAGCCTAAGCCCTAGAGGCATCCTGAAAGTCTTCTTCAGGTTCTTCCACTGCTCTTGTCTAGTGAGTATTTCAGTTGTGACTTATCTAGCACTGCAGTCTCTGAACCTAATCGAGATCCATAATGTAGATATTATTGTATTTCCTCTCAGGGCTTAAATTCAAGCCACGATTTCATGGTCACTTAAAGTCAGGATGAAACCCCACACTGGAGTCAAAAGCTGTAGTCCTGTCTTTGTCGCCTCCAGCCAAGAAAGTACTCGCTCCATGTGGATGTCCCTTGAGCTGACACAAATGTTTGAATTTAACTGGGGTAGTGATCTGAACTAAAAGGAATCTGGCAAAAAACATACAGCCTAGCATTTAACATAGCTTAGTTCCAGGCTCTTGAGCCAGAAAAAGAAAGATAGGCATAGAAAACCAGTGGCTGTTTTAAAGTGACTGCGGAATCATGAATGCCTCTTAGTAGATCAAATACCACACAAATATAGTGGTAGTCCTGCTTATTTTAAGAAGGTTTTGATTGAAACCTTTCTTCAAAGGTAAGAGACGGGCCCCCCTTCTCTCCAGTATCTGAGGAGACTCAAACCCACATCAGCTCCAGCCAGATTCACCAGTGGCACTGACAGACAGTTGATGGGGAAGAAGGTGACATTCTCATTCCCTCCTGTAAAGGCTGTGCTGTTCTGCATGGAGGGCTTTAGTATACACTGAGCAGGAACAAGAGAGTGGTTGAGTGGTCAGGATATTGAACTAGGAGGAGGGAGTCCCCCGGATTCTGGTCCCTGTTCCAAAGGCTGCTTTTGAGACTGGCCTTTTGTGAAAAGACATCTTGTAAGATGAAGTGTCTGTGTTCATCTGTCCCTCCATCTGTCCTTCATTGATGAATAATATTCAGCACATCAACCAATTTCAACCAAATAGGGGTCTCCAGAATAAGAAGTTCTTCCCGTTTAATGAAAAGGGCAACAGAGGAGAGGATCAAGACCTTAGCAGTGCCCCACTGTGCAGAAGAATGTAGCATGAGCTCACCTTCATACAGCATCAGAGAACGAACACAAGAGTGCTGTCAGAAATACCACAAGGACAAGCTTTGTTCGGAGCTCAGATTTACTAGGCACCAAATAACCAAACTCTAATATACCAAACCATAGGAATATATTGGGGCCTTTATTTACGGGGCTTCTTGTGTATTCTACATTACTGGATTACAGTGCAGAAACCAAGCCTTCCTCTGCCCAGGTGATCATTTAGAAGGACTCATCTTCTTGCTTTCTCTGTCTTACATTTTTCTCTGTAATGATTTTTTTTTTTTTTTTTTTTTTAATTAAGTGGAAGAGTTTTGGTAGCAAAATGCACTGAACTCAGAGTAGTAATGAAGATTACAATACTTCATCAAAAATGGAGCTGGCTGAGAACCAATCTTCGTATTTTTGGTAGGATTCAGTGTCCACCAGGGAGATGCCCTGTTCTGGCTAACTGCGCGACCATGTAAGCAGAGGTGGTAACTCGAGCCCAGCAGTGGGAACTTGTGGCTTAGGAGAACAGTAAGGTGGAAAGGGGAAAGAACAGGGAAAATGCCAACCCATTCATGAGCAGCACACATGAACTGAGAAGATGCACCCTCAGTTCTCCAGATGATCTCTGTAATCTTAAGTCTACTAATAAGGTTTCTGCTGTGTTCCCTAGGTCAGATCCCATCACTTGAATTACTGTTATATATGAGTATTGCTAATGTAGCCATTAGCACAGTAATACACTTGAGTAAGTGTGACTGAAAATGAGGGGAGCACAGAAGTTCAACCCTAATACCTGGGGAATTTCTCTCAGATTGGTAAACATGCTAAGTAAGTAATAGAAAAAAATAACAAACAACTGAAAATTTTATTTATTTTGCCCACTTTTTTTTCCTTTTGTGACACCCATTAGTGTGATTGTTCAAAGAACAAATAAGACTTTGTGACTCTTCTGAATATGTCCATAGAGTTTGTATGTTACCATAGTTAAACCTCAAACCACTTACAGCACATAGTAATTAGCATCATGTGAGTAATCTCTAAAGTCACGTTAATACGTTGATTCATGCCAATTGGATGCCAAGTCATATGTTACTGCCTGAAATACGCTACATGAATTCTAAAACATGCTCAATATTTACAGAAATATTCAGTAATCCTGATCAGATGTGAAAGACCATGTCTTTAAAGAGAGCAAGCTACTGTCCTGCTGGGTTTCAGGTAATTGGTGTAAGTTGCAACAGTCAGGACAATTTTCAGACCAATTATATGTTCCCATCACACATCAGTGGCTGATTTCATTGAGTCGCTTTGAAACCTGTAGTTTGCTGGCAGCAGTTTCTGTGAGCTCATCTTTCGAACTTGTTTTCATTTAGGGGAATGTTTTTCTCCTCTACGTCAGTGTGAGTTATCCTCTTTCACTTAATTTTGCCTGAGCTCTCTCAGGCAAAACTGTATGCAACATTTCTCATTATAGATGTTTAACTACACTTTGAATCTTACTCCCTACACACTGCTCTTACTTGGATTTTTGGAAGATGCAATCAGGGTTAACTACTCTCAGACGCAGAGTTATCAGCTCCGAGAGTCAGGTGTGAATCACTCAGGTATGAATGGTTCTTCACTCTTCAGGATTATAAAATAGAAATACTGATGTATGATTCTCTTCTGTTGCTTGGGTGTGTGTTGTCTGTGACACATACGTTTTTGTACTATCTGATGTTATATGTTTGTATATATTGTAAGATGAAATTAAACTTCCTATGTTAAAATGTCAGTTGATGTGCTTCATTGTATGGACTGGTGTTTTTTATAGGCCAGCTGTTAATGATGTGTTTCCTGGAGTTCTCATTTACATCAGCAGGACTGAAAGGAGAATTAGCAGTTTTACATGAACTTTGTTTTCTTTTCCTGTCGTTAAAATAAATTGTTTTGTTGTGACTTCAAGTGAATTAATAGCTCTTGAAATATTCACATCTATAACCCTAGAAAAAATTATGTAATCCTATCCTAGAGATATAATCATATTCCTACAGAGGGTGGTCCAACAGAACTCTGACAAAATCTGCCCTCCTATAATTTTAGTTTAATAACTACTCAGACACCTCTTTTAATAACTAGAGTGTGTGTATGTGTGTGCGTAATATAGATATTTTATATTTATATAAATATAAGCATTTGAAATACAAACAACTGATAAACTAAGAGCATACCTATATATGTGTGTGAGAAATGAATGAACAAATGAATGCTAGAAGTGGAAATTCCTTGATTTTTTTAATTACATCTTTTCTGCATAATTGTTATATTTAGTCTATAGGAGGAAGACTGATTCAGAAACCTGCTGTAGCTTTGCTATTCATTCAGTGACTGAGCCTTTACAAGGAGCATGATGTTTTTCAGCTACCCATTCAGTTCTTAAGACTTTTCTATCTAAACACTGTATTAAAATATGATGTGCATAATGAATATTAAGAAAAAAATTGTATCATGTGAAGTTTGTGTGACTCCCATTGAAGTTAATGGGAGAGTCCACCTGAGGTTACAATCTGATATTAAGTAAATGCAGCTTTTTACATCATATCCACAAGAGAACTTAGAGAACTGCACTGGTTGTAAGGTAAAATCATACTGTAGTTTCTGGTCCTTTCACATTCATTGCTCAAATTTGGTAGAACTGGTATATATATTTTGCTGAAAATAATTTGGTTTTGATAAACTATACAGAAAAGGAATACTTTCTATTTGGGGAATTCTGTTATTTCTTTTGCCTTCCCATGTTTTCTTGAATGGGGCCCTAGCCGTGCTTTTCAGATGCACCTTGTATAAAAAGCATCCCTGGAATCTGCCATCTAGTGGCAAAGTTCTGGCATTAAGGGCACAAGGAAAACATCTGGATTTTTTTTTTCAGTTCTTATAAAGTAACTCAAACATCTTGCAAATATTAGAAAGCAGATAAAGGCAGAGGTCACTAAAAATGTAAAGGGGAATAATGTTATGATCAGTGTCATTTCTTGGGTCCTGTAAGTTTTGAAAAATCCTCTGACTATTAAGAGAGAAGAATCTTAAGAAACATAATTTCTTAAAAGGTGCCTTGTAAGAGCAGTGTATATAGATAGCATAATAGGAAACCCCATCATAAGTATTTTAGCAAAGCCCAGAGATTAATCAGGATCAGGAATCTCCTACGTTAACAAAATTAACCCACCCTTTTCAAAGACCATGCCAACACTTTGTTTTGCGTGCTGTGGCTGAAATTTATCCTCATTTAAGTCAGTAGCAAAATTCAAGCAGCCTTGCTGAATAAAACCAGCAGACGTTTCTAAGCCAACTTTAAGTACAAAATGAGAAATGACCCCATACCTCTTCCTCATCCCCATTTCCGAACTGCCAGCAGATTTACGATGGATTTGCTTAGACAGGATAGAAGAGACCTAACTCCAAGTCTTCCTCTACCTGATTGGGGTGTTGGACTGGAACCTCGGTGTCCCTGTGGTTTAATCTGTTCCACTGTATTATTCTTTTTCCCCATGGGTGCCCAAATGATGATCTTGACATTGAAGTGGAAGCCAAGGGCCCCTGAGCCCTAGCCTGGTACTAATTTAGTTTCCCTTTGTAGCATTAGCAGGGACAGTTTTTATCAACCAGTGATGTAAGTCTGTGAGACATTTCTAGAAGAAAAACGCTTTGCACTGCCATTGTGATTGTTCTTTAAACTAGCTCCTAATGTATTTGCAGTTTCACAAAACAAAATGTTTTGCTCTCTTCTCTTTTAGAGAGTGTCATCATTCACCAGTTACGCATGAACTCTAGATGAGTTACCACCCCCACTGTACGCTCTCTGTGTGCACTACCTTCCTTGCCAGTTGGATGGATCACTGTAGAAGCTCTCTACCATCAACACCAGGGTCACTTGTGCTACTGATTATTCGCGGAAGTATTTATTGCTTCCATTAGATTTTATATGGGTTTTTTTCTTGGTAGAGCTTTAAGAATGAAGGCCTTGCTGATATTTTGAAAGTACATAGTCAGAGAGAGAGGAGCAGTCTTTCTGCCAGCTGAATTTCACTTTTATTTGCAAAGCCTAAAGCACGTGCTTGATTTTGTTTTGATGTTTGCCATATAATTTATTTTTATAATACACTTTGTAAAGTAACTGTCCCAAAGTTGCAATTCCTGTTGTCCATGGCGCATTTATTTGTAGGATACACTGTCAAATTTGCAATTTGATATTTTTGTAATAGAGAATATGTAAAGAAAGAAAAATTTAACTTCAGCAATGTTATGTGTTTAAATGGAAAAATAGTCAGCACATTTCTTTTTTTGCCACCGTGAGATTCTGTGAGACTAAATACTCTGAACAGACTGCTGTATGGAATTTGTACTATTGCAGAATATTTCTTGCACTGTGTGATGGTTTGGCATAAAATTAAGTATTAAAGTCCAATGCCTTGAAATACAACCAGATTTGCTCATTTTAAACAATGTAAGCCAGTTTTTAAAGCTGTGATTTTTTTTTCTATATAATGTATGTTTTTACTTCTGCCTGTACCAAAAAAAAGTTGATTTTCATTACACTGTAACTAATAAATTTTCACAACTATGCAAATGTAATCGAGTGTTTGAATTTTAACTCTAATTTCTTAAGGTCTCCAGTATTCATATATGTATTTTTTTATAAGGGTAGAACGCATGGTGTTGGAAGTTCCTTTTTCTGATTGGCATCTCCCTGTTGTATCACAGGGATGTCCATAGTAAAACTGATTCAGATGTTAAGATATGGAGAGGGATTTGTCTATCGCCAAGCCCTTAATGACTTAATGGCCTCTAACCTTGTGCTTTCACTGCATTGGCAGAGATGTTTGATTGGTATGATCAGACTGGTGGGACTGTGTCAATGACATGCCATGCACTCTGCCATACTCCAAAAATAAACTCCATACTGACAGCTGTAGCTTTTCAAATAAAATCCAGAGTGATCTGTGGCAGCTAGTCTTAAAATGATTTTTTGAATGAAATTATATATGAAGCTGGTTACAACCCAGGCAGGGTCTGGTTTTCTTACATGTTTCATGATGAATTATCTTTATTCAAAGTCATTGGTGTGTGTTTAAAATACTGCAGATTTTTTAATTGCAGAAGCTACTGGGAGAAACTACTTTTTGGAAGGGCAAACGGTGTTGCTTGCAGGAGGTATTCTGTGAGACGCCAGAAAAAGTGCATTAACTCAGCATCCCACTGAGGTGGCCAGGTCAGTTCATCTTTGAAGCTGTAACATCACACTGCGATGTAGTCAATTTGAGCTTCATGGGAGCCGTGGGAGCTGCTTCTCCTTCTAGATATGAGTTCTGCAGCAAACACTGATATTGTAGAGAAGCAGGATATTTTGGGACCTATATAAACTTTCTTGGAGTTGATCTGCATTGTAAAGAGTTTGCTAATACAGCTATATTGAGTAAAGAAAATAAGTGTTGCTCCTCCTTCCAAGAAGGTAATTTTCTGGGTATAGCTTATACTTCAGCTGGTACACCACCTTTTTTAAGGAGTGGTTTGGGTTTTTTTCATGGCAGATAACATATGCCAATAACATAGCTGTGCCTGTAGGTCATATTTTAGAGTGAGTTGAGAGGAATTCCAGTTTTCAGAGAGTAATATGAGTGAGGTGAATAAAGTTTAATATGTGCCACATTTCAGTTTACTGTGCAGTGGAATGAACATTGTAATGACCCAGATCTTCTATTTTCAAAGCATTACTTGGGAATCAAAACCTATCCATGTTAAGAACTACATTGAGCTCATCTGGAATGAGATTGCTGGCTACTTGAAAGTGACAGCGATGTGCCTGAAATAAACTTCAGCTTTTAAATATAAGATAGAAGTCAAATCTTATTCTGAAATTGAGTCTAGATTTAAAAGGTCCCAATCAAGGCAGAAAATATTTTTTTCTTGGCTAGATTTTAATACAGAGCTGATTTAGTATGAGTGTATGCGTAAGTTGTCCCCTTTTGGTTTATGATTCCTAAACAAATATATAAACATTTATAGTTTTGCAAGTAGATTAAGTTTTTCAGCTTTATGAAATAAAGCTTTGCTTAAAGCATAAATATAGTTGCGATATATTTAAAATAATTTAAAAAGTATTTTTGATGAACTGCAGCACTTTGGAGTAGGAGACTGGTTAACACTGGTTATAAAAGATGCGTGGTGATATACACTATTTCAGCACTGATAGTGGTGTTTTTTCAGACAGAATAATAAATTCTGATCTGACACCTGGCAAGCAGCTGAAGTATTTCATACAAATGCCTGGAGGGTAAAACTCACATGTGCAAAGGGTGCTTTGACAGGTGTATTTCATCTCCAAAGCATTTATATTCCTGGGGTTTTTTTTACATTACTTAATTGGGATATGAATCTAAACTGAGTAAGTAGAGGAAAATGCATTAGCCACAAAATTAGCCTCTATTTTGGGGACACTCAGGAAGGAGTCTGTTAATATAGACTAAATATGTGATTACTTTCTACAAGTATTGTCATTTTAAAGGAAGCAGTCAGGAATTGCATTCAGACCAAGACAACGTAGAGGCTGCCCTGGGCTATAGGTAGCTTTTTTTTTTAATTTCATTGCTTTTAAGTATTTGAAAACCAGTGAAGGAAATACTTTGCTTTTAAAGATCTCTTTTACTGCCTAAAGAGGATTGAAAGACTTGTGTTAGTATAATTATAGGTGATAGTGTTTTAATCCATTAAAAAAAATCTCACATACTTCGATTTCTAGAGAGAAAATCTGCAGCCAGTGAGTTTTTATTTTGCCTCATTGTGAAATACAATCGGACCAGAGAGGAGACAAAACTGCCCATTTTGTAGAACCATCTCTAATGTAGAAAACAAGATATAAAATGGAGGTTGCTGCCCTTACTGTTTCATCTCCTACTGTGAATTGCTGCATTTTATCTCTTTTTTATCTCTTTTTCTAAGCAGTGACATTTAAGTTGAAATTTTCATATTTAATGCTTTATGTTATGTATATTTGCTCCCTGAAATAATCTATTTGGCAGTTAATGCATTTCATTTGCCTTGCCTGTTCTACGTATAAGGGGTTTATAGCTGCATAAGCTTTTATTTCTTCAGATTTTATTAAAAAGCATTAATTACTTCCATCTTTCCTGGACATAAGTGGACAATGTGATAGGGTAAGTGCCAGAAGATCATTTTGGGGGCTTAATGGAATACAATTAAAAAGTAAATGCCAGTTGGTGGTCTTTTAGATAAACTACAATACAATCTTTTTTTTTTTGGTACAATTTTGCCTCATTTTGTAGCCCTGAAATCAGACTTCCATTTTCAAATTAAAACTTTGTAAGCTTAGCATTTATTCTTAAGTAGTCTAATACATATTTGCTTTTTTTTTGGTTTAAAAATGCAACATGTTGAGGCCCTGACTATGCAATGTGTCTGTGTAGCACTAGTCTTTAAGTGAATGCCTAATAAATCAGTTTGCCATTCCACATATTAAAAAATGAACATTTTAAATGTATGTTTCAGTAAGTATATTTTTTTTTCTTTCTGTACCCATTCATCTTAATAACTACACACAAAACAATGCGAAGTGCACTACATCACACAGCACCTCATTGTAAAATTTCATGAACACAAAAGTTGCTGGTTTCCCTTCCTGGATACAGATGCCTTAGCATAAAACTGTGAAATAACATCCAGCCAAGACCTTAGCTTGCCAGTGAAAAAGTAAAATCAATCTACTGAAGTATTTATGCTGGTATCTTTTATTTCTCTAAAGAGTGGAAGTAAGGTATACCCTGTGGTTGCATCCAGTTGTTACCGAGGAAGTAATTATTTTGGTAAAAAGAAAAATCATGTTTCTCATTAACCTAATTGTTACAGTGCAAAATGTATGTGTAGGTCAAGCTTAGAGACGAACATACAGCTTTAGATACAACTAACTGAAAAGAGACAGCTAATAGTGGATTTGATCTGTAGGATGCATTAAATGGTCTTCCTGTTTCAGATCATGCAGAAGAGCAAGCAGAGCTTAGTTCAGATACCTCACTTTAGTTGTTCCTTTGTCGATATGCCAACACGTATCCCTGCATCAGGAGGTGGCCACAAGGATGGGTATCACACCACACCTTGTTCAGCTCAAAATCTGACATCACCACTGAGTGGAAAGGAGGAAGTTCTTCTGTTCTCTCCTTTTTCCACATTTCCCAGGTTTATTCTGGGCTTTTGTGGCTACGGCTACATCAGCACATCATTTGATACAAATGGAGCAGACCGACACATAAAAGTTCTGGGGCTCTTCACATCTGCATCGGACAGAAATTGAGGCTTGCCTGGACTGGATTTGGTCTGACTCCCAGGTGTAATGTCTCTCCTGCAGGTCATTTTGAAACTGCTTGAAGGAAAAATTTCACATCAATCGATGTGCTCATCTGAGGGACTCTCTGCAAGATCCTCTAGGAAGTGCCTCACTGTGTGCTCTGCCCATTCACACAGATGAAAGTACCACATCAGTGTCTCCATCACCTGGCCCACAGCCCCGCACCACTACTGGGGCTCCTCCTCAACAGCTAGCAGAGCCCGTGCCCCGTTTAACCATTGCAGATTCTCACACAAATTTCTTTCCAGTCCTCTTCTACCTGGCAGCAACAGGTTCACAGCTTCCTGATATACCGCCCCTCGGTTATCCTGCTGCCAGAGAAATTCCTTGCAATCTCACAGCACACAATTACAAGAAGCCTTGTCCCCTTGGGATCCCAAGTTGCACCTCACTTGATTTTCTGTGAGGCCATGGGAGTAAAAGCCATTCTAGCTGAATGTTGTAATCGAAAACAAAAGATAATAAAGATAATAAAGATAATAAAGAAAAGGGTGATAATAGGGACCACGGGCTTGGCTAGGAGGAATGACAGCAAAAGGTAGGGCTCACAAGGTAATGAAAAGGCTGAATTGGGAACAAGATATATCTTTAGAACAGATGCCACAAGGAATACAATTAAGTTTTGAACCCTATATAAGTATTTAGGCATCAAATTGAAGGTCGTTTCCAATCTTAATGATTCTATGATAAATTAATTCTTCAGTTTTGGATGCTTAAGTGTCCAAATTTCCCATGCTGTCTATGAAGAGGTCTTTCGAGTCTCCACAGAGATCCCCTTTGCACGAGTCACTTGCTCCCCCCAGAGGTGTCTGTTGATACTTTCGATTCTTCAGAGAAGTAAAAGACGTTTATTTTTTAGGCAAACTCTTCGACAGGCAGCTAAAAAGTCTTAGACTGGCTAACATACGTATAAAGTTATTTAATAAATTAGTTTTAATCATTTCTCGTAAAAGCAAGTAAACACATAAATACTGGCGTGGATTTTCACCACACTATCTACGTGTACTCCACTACAGTCAGCACAAAACAAAATTGGAAGTGGCAACAAATGAGAAATACGGACTTTCTGTGTTGCATTGGCTTGAGCAAGGCCTGATAAAGCGGGTATTCCGGGATACGAATACATCCCGCCACACCGCTTCCCACCAGGTGACTGATGACTGCCAGAGCAGCTGGATTAGCTGGTAAGGGACGGCAACAATGGGATCTGCACTCACTGCCCCCCGATACACTCACACACCTCCTGACAACAGAGCAGCAACATAGCGCAGCACAACTCCCAGAACTGATGGCTAGTGCAAAGAGCTTCGTTTCGATAACCTCTTACAACTCTGCTGAGAGGCACCCGACGGTTTTTTTCTCTCTGCAGTGGCACTGATGCTGTTCCCGTTTATGAGAGCAGGAAGCTTAAGTTAAGTTCTCCCTTTTCGATCCAGCGGATGCTGCCTTTCTACAGTAACCCTCCCGCAGTGCAGTGGGAACACGAGAGGGAGTGGGAACCTCCCACGTAAGCCTGGAGTGGGGGTGACAAGGCTGCATGCCCGCGGCTTCTTCCGTGTCGCCGCTGGCCGCGCCCCAGCCCCGGGCCACAAAGAAGGCGAAGGGCCGCGGCGGCGGCATGGCCCCCCCCGTCAGCACGCAGAGCCGGGCCGCTCCTCGGAGAAGAAGGGAGCCCGGGGGCCGGCTGGGACTGAACCGCCTCAGCAGGCTCCGCACGGCGGGAAGTGTGCGAGGGAGCTGGGAAACGAGGCGGTGCTTGAGGCAGCGCGACAAGCCCGGCGGCACCAGGGCCACCCGCGCTCCGGGCGTGGGAAGGGGCGGCAGGGCAGGGGTGGGGACAGAGACGGGGCAAGGGCAGCGCAGACCTCGGTCCCTGAGCGCTACCGGCTCCGGCTCCTGCGGGGGCGGGAGCATAGAAGCGCTGAGCAGTTGGATCACCCGCAGCCCAGCTCCCGCCAGCGCTACTGCGAGTGCGCGCTCTGAGCCCGCCTCGGGCAAGCGCAGCTAGCCCCCCGGGGCGGTAGCCACCGCGCGCCCCCCCCTTTTGCGCATGCGCGACTCTGCCGTGTCCCGCCTCTCGCCACCGGGGCTGGTGGGGCGTGTCCAGGCTCGCGTCATCAGCCGCGCGCCCGCCGTCGCCGTTCAGTTGCGGCTGAGCGCGCCGGCGCGGTGGCCGCCGGTCACGTGCTGAGCGGGGGGCGTTGACGCGCGGCAGCCGGTGGCTCCGGCGGTGCCGGTGGCAGAGCGCGGCGGAGGCGGGGCGGGCGCCATGGCGGTGAATTACAGCGCGAAGGAGGAGGCGGACGGGCACCCCTCGGGCGGCGTGGGGGTGCCGGGCGGTGGGGCGGTGGGCGGCGGCGGCGGCGGCGGAGGGGCTGTGAAGACCCGCAAGCCCGATAACACGGCGTTCAAGCAGCAGCGGCTGCCGGCCTGGCAGCCCATCCTGACAGCGGGCACGGTGCTGCCGGCCTTCTTCATCATCGGCCTCATCTTCATTCCTATCGGCATCGGCATCTTCGTCACTTCCAACAACATCCGCGAGGACGAGGTGCGCGGGGGGTGGGACGGGACACACACACACACACACACACGCTACGCAGGACAAGGACAGCGGTGTCCGGTGGGTGCCCCGGCCTTGCCGTGTGCCCGGGCGGGGCGGCGGGGCGGGGGCTCCCGGTGTCCGCCGGGCCGGGCCGGGTGAGCGGTGTTGGGGTTCGCCCGCCCGTGGGCGGCCTTGCGAAATCTGCCGCCGTCTCTTCCTGCCGATCCTTGGCGAGAGGTAGAGGCGGGTTGCGTGGCGTCTGTAGCGAAACAGACACTTCCCTCTGGCTCTTCGGTTCGGTTTAACGTTTGCGCTCCTTGAGAAGCAATCCATTAATTGCTCTTGAGTAGATACTGAGCTGACGGGCTGGCCTCCGCATAGACCGTAGCCCTCCCGTCAGCCTCGACAGCGCTCTTGCGTGAACTCCCAGGGGAGTTAATTCGTCAACACAGCCCAGCGCAGGTTTTGTTCTCAGTAGTATAGAAAGTATGTGCATCATCCTGGGTATAGCTTGTGGCAACGGCTTATGTGTCTTTGAATGTTCCAAAGTAGTTGTAGTTTCAGGATTGAAACTCTGCGGTCAGTGTATTGCTATAATTCTTCCGTGCGCTAATGATTTAATGTTTTAGATGCCCTGTGGGAGATCAGGGTGTCCCGAGTAAACTTAGAAACAGCGATTGAAGAGTGTGGCTTTTTTTCTGATTAGACTTCCACAACCTGAGTCATTTACATCTGATAATTAACCACTGCTGTGAAAAGTCACTGAGCGTAAACTGAAAACTAAACTATGTCACAGTTAGGTCCATTTGATAACAGAATGACTTTGTGTTGTAAGGAAGTGGCCCAAAGGGACAGCCTTGAAAAGCAAATTGACAGCTATGACTAGTTTCAGTGAGTTGATGCCACCCCAAGATGGATTGTAGTAAAAAAAACATAGTTGTTTGTTGGATTGTTGTATTGGAGAATATGTTTTTTTTGTTGTTGTTGATCAAATCATTCTAGTTATCAGAGTAAGCTAGCACTCGAAAATAAGTAATGTAGGAATGTGGCAATGAAGCCTGATTAACTAAATAAATCCAGAGGCAGACAATGAGGGGGATTATATTTTCGTAGTTCTGTCAAAATGAAAACAATGTTATAATGCACACAATTTAAGGTTCACTTTCTTTTTTATGTTAAGAACTAAAATTCCAGTTGAGAGAAGTAGAAGTGAAAAAAACGAGAGCTGGAGTGTATTCTACAGTGTCCAGCTGTTGTATGTAAACATATTTTTGAAAAGCAGTTGCTTCTTGTGCCAAGGTTTGAGGCTGTGCAGAACATCTGAAAATTGACACAAGCGCTTCAGAGAACGTTGACAAGACGTTGCATGCAGACTTTCAAATTGCTGTGCTTTAGTCATATTTAATGTAACTACAATCACATATTTTCACCGGGACACTTGGAGAAAAGTAAAAACAAAACAAGGAGGGCAAGGGTATTTTTTGATAGTTGCATTTAAAATAGCTATTTCTATGGTGAAGCAATACAAAGTCTTGGATCATAATCATTGGAAGGAAAATACAATTGCATAAACGGTTTTTTTGGTTTGTTTTTTTTTTTTTCTTCTACATTATGACTAGATCTGCATTAATCTGTAGGGACAGGAAATACATCAGAGTTTCATGAGTCCAGAAATGTAAACAACTTCTTGTGCCTGTATTGCTGCTGTATGCATATACAGAATTTTTATATGCTGCTGTTTCTCAGGAGCTCAGTCACATGCTCCTGATAAGTTCCAGTAGGAGACAAAAACTAGATGTTCCCACCTAACGTGCGCTACAAAAATCCGTAGGTGAGCTGGGAGCATGACTGATGCTCTCCTACACAATTAGGTTGCATATATAAAGCAGTAGTAGCCATTTGTATTTGGAAAGCAGTTGGCAGGTGCTGGTCTTGCACCCTTTCAAACATTAGGATGTTTAAGATTGGAAAGGGTTTCATTCATTTGTTCGTTTGTTTTACTGTGTGGGTTCACTCTTGTGTCATCCACCTCACGTGAAGCTCTCACAAGTCAGATCACTAGGTTTCATGAGGACACGAGGAACAGAGTTCTTGACTTCTGAGAGTATGATCAAACAGTCGGGGTGTGCAGCTCAGAATGGGGAATCTTGGGTTCTATTCTCTGATCCTCATGTGTGTTTTATCAAGTGTTACAATGCAGAAGTTCTGTGAGTGAGATTATCATTCTAAAGGCAGCTTGGAGAGAAGAAAATAAAAAAAATCAATAAAAGGCTCTACAGTTGCAGCAACAAAATGTAGATGAATCATTTTGTAGCCCAACATGTGGACTCTAAACACCAGTGAGTGATGCAGTTTAAGACACTGTTACCACCTATATGCTTAGCTGAGAAGCATCCGCCCCTTTAGTATGCTGGCTTTTGTTGGTAACCTCCAAACGTTGTTCACAAATAGCTGTAAATGTAGCTCTGGGAGACAAGACATCTCGAAGCTATGGGCAGTGACTAAGCTCTTTTAAAAATGTAATTGGGGGAGGAAGCAGAGGTACTTATTTCAACCTACTTCCTAGACAATAGCATACTTGTTCAGTGTATGTGTGTGCCTGTAGACAGATATATTTATCTGCCTGTAAACTCAGTGCAGTGGAGTTGAGTAGGATGTACAGTTTATGCCCCTGAAATAGGTATTTATATAAGGTTCACATCACCCTTTCCTGAAACTAGATATTGCAGCCATTAGTATCTCTGTGAACTGTGCTGTTCTTGTCTAGGTGCAAGGACTGAGCAGCAAAATGTAGCTTTTCCATTGATTTCCTTTAGAAGCTCTCCTGAATTCCAATGTGGAAGATTTCCAGTGGCTTAAGTGTACTAGAATTATAGTGGGTTTGTATTTGTTTTTCTCTATCATTTTCTCACTGTTTCAAAGGGTATAAACAGTCATTTTTCTTGGGTCTGTCATGAAAATAGTTCATTTGGGTGGAAAATGAGAACCAGATGTGTAAATATGTCTCTTTGCCCTGTTATTAAAGAGTCAAAGAGTTCTGTATTTCCTGAATTTGTTTGTTTATTTTTTTTTTTAGAATGGATAAGAAGCATTGATGGAGCAGATTAAAATATGATAACAATTGAGGACTATCCAAAATTTTGTAGGAAAGAGATCTTTGTGGTGCAACTGCTGCTGTGAAATGAGTAATTTAAGTTAGTAAGCCAGACAGACTGTAAGGCATGTCTAGGAATGAAGAACTTGAAAGAAGGTAGATCTACTGTTGCGTACATCTTCGGTGGTGTGTGCAGTTCCGGTAGCCCCATCTCAAAAATGATACAAAACTTAATAAAAAATAAAACCTACAGAGAGGGATAGCAAAGATGTATGAGGTGCCTTTTATACAAGAAGTGGCCAAGCAGAGTAATATAAATATGTGACAGCATATGAAGTCTACAAAATCGTAAATGGTTTTGAGAATATATATGTGCAATAGTTATGTTATTTCTATACTCCAACGTGTAAATCAAGCCTGAAGAGCTGATGGTGTCGGACAACTTGGATATACCCAATGTCATTAGATTAGGGGTTGTTGGGAAGTGCTCGCTCTGTGTGGCTTTGTCATGCTCAGCTGCTGGCCAGTCCCTGGGGACAGAACGCTGGGTCAGGTGGGTTCCTGCCATGGACCCCAAAGTCAGTCCTTCAGTTCTCCAAGTCCTGGTTTTGTTATTTTGTCAGGAGGTGAAGACAGATACATATATCCCTTTAAATAAGCTCTCTGTTGAGCATAACTTGTGAGTGTTGGATGCAGAGAAACCCATTGTGTTGGCATTTACTGTACAGGGAAGCTCTTGGATAGGATTCAAGTGGATAGCAGTGGTCAAAAGCATGGTTCTGCTTCAATATATGTGAATTTCATGATCCACAGAATTTAGTAAATTATATTTTTGAAAGGGAAGTGTCTAGATCGTTTGCAACCTTGGATTATTTGAGTTTGTTCTTGATCTAAAACATCTCTGCTTTACTGGAGAACTAGCTCAGGATATGGAGGTTTAAGTTTTTTCTAAAGGAAATGCTTGCTTAGGCTTAATTTAGCCAGTGGTGGGGGGAACAAAACAGTGAGTTAGCCTTGAACAAATGAGATGCATTGTTTGTTGAGAACAGCGAAGGTCTGTCTGTCTGCTGTATCCAAACAGCTTTTGAGGACTGCTGCAGTAGTGCTATTTCTAGATCAGCATAAACTCAATATCTTGTTCAGCGAAGGAAGCAAAGATTATGTGATCTTCTCTCTCCTTGCCAGCTAATGGCTTCTGAAGCTGACTCGTTTCAGCTAGGCTCGTTAGCGTGTACATCTCATCTGGCAGAAATCTGGCAGCAGAGCAGATGCTAATAAAAGTGCCGAGGGAAGGGCTGCAGCTTAATAGCAAAGATGTCACAGGAAGGGGGACCTTGAAGAAGATCCAGAGGAAACAGGCTGCAGTTGTTCCATGAACCTTGAAACTGCATGTTAATTTTAGCTACCCTTAATGCAGGTATTAGAGCAGATGATAAATCATTCTTAATTCTTGGTAATGCATTTCACTACAAGCATAAATCGGGGCCAAACCATTTGCTGCAGCCTTTCATAAAATGGTATAGGTGTTAGAGTTTAAATGATCCTGCTGTTATACCAAGTTATGGCAACAAACTGTTTATGTTGCACCCGTAAAAGTCTACATTCTAAATAAGAAGTTCATAGTAAGTGTGGAAATACAGTTTCTAGGGAGATGGAAGCTTTCTCCTGCTGCACTTGGAGCTAGCCAGCTGAGCCAGAGGTAATTATTTCCTGCCATTCACATGCTGGGATGAGAATATACATGAGAGGGAGATGATGCGGTCAAGTGAATTCAGTTGGCCTGTGCTGTAAGGTGAGCTCATGGCTGCTAAGGATATGGTATGCATACTGTCCAGGGAGTCTCTGTGTACAGATTTCAAATACTGGGGTTTTTGAGCTACGCTATTAAAAGACAGATAATATTGTATAAACTGGGTTAATACTGATCATCTTCCTTGTCCATCTACTCGTATTCCTGGCAAAACAGTATTAGTATCTTAATTTTCCCAATTTTAGGACTGTTCTTAAGCAGTAAGTGATTTAAAAAAAAAAATTATTTCTTTTTAATTCTTCTGACTAATTAGATAGAAAACTTGCTTTGCTGACCATTTTTATCTAATACAACCTTTTTTTTTTTTTTTTTTTAATTAAATATCTAGACCTTTAAAAATTGTAACCTCTCTGAAAAGCATGTAAAAGTTCAGATCCGCTTGTCATATAGCGTGTGTTTGGAAACATCATCTTGCCCGGAATATCTACTGTTTATGTTTTGGTGTGTGTTTTTTTTTGTTTGGGTTGGGTTTTGTTTTGTTTTTCCTCAGCAGTAATGGCCCATATCAGTGTTAAATTTGTTTGATGCTGAAATGGAGCATATAGACAGAATCACAAAATCATTTAGATCGAAAGCGACCTCTTTTGAGATCATCCAATAGGCCTAAATGAGCTTTTGGAGTTGAGGTGTGATAAAATTGCAAAGCAAGTGCCATGTCAACACTCTGGCATATTAATCTATTTTCTTTACTTTCCCATTGTAAATAATGCTTTTTTTTTCTTTTTTCTCCCTCTCCCCCCCCCCCCCCCCCCCCCCCCCCTTCCATCCCGACCCTGCCCAGCTACTCCCCACCCCTCCACT
>WTSP01006289.1:0-15351 GCA_025331215.1 Actenoides lindsayi | reverse complement strand
CTTTCCCTTTCCCTTTCCCTTTCCCTTTCCCTTTCCCTTTCCCTTTCCCTTTCCCTTTCCCTTTCCCTTTTCCCTTTTCCCTTTTCCCTTTCCCTTTTCCCTTTCCCTTCCTTCTGGAAAGCATGTTGATGTTTTCCTTTACGATTGAGTGCTGACCACCTTTTACTACACAGCAAGATTAAGGGAAATGAACTTGCATCCTGTAAAGGGTTTCCTGGTTACAACACTCTGTTGTAATTAAAGAAATAACCATGTGAATAACATATGCAAAGATACACCAACAAAAAAACCAACCAAACAAAAATTCCACCACAGATATTTATTTGCTTGGGACTCAAGAATTAAAAAATATGGTTTCCAAAAGAAAAGTATATAGTTGAACTGTGTGGATTACATATGGTGAGTATTTCAGCACTTTTTATGTGACTGAACATGGCTGAAAGCTGAAAACGCACTGATGAAATTAGCTGTTAGGTGTTCCAAACTAAAGAGGAGCAATTGGAAGAAATTGGATTTTCTTGTCTTACATATGTATAGCAGTTCACTCTAAAATTACACTGAGCTGACCCAGAGTAAAAAGTAACAATATTTAATACAAGAAATAGAGAAAGAAAAGCACAGTAGAAAGAAGTATACTTTGTGTGACTTGCTTTCAGAATTTGGCATTATTAAGAAGCAGTAATGTAATTGGAAATGCTGCTTATAATGAGGTTCATTCTACTATAACAACAAAACATCTCCTAAAATGTGTCTTATAGTAGAAATATTTATATTTATTGACAGTATTTTCTATTGACAACATTAATTAAATTAAATCAACATATGAGGTTGTTATTAAACTCTTATCCAGAAACAGTGTCTTGGCAGTACATAAGAAGATGTTTTCAAGGACATTGTTTCTCTACTTATCACACTAATTGCTCCCTATTTTGACTGGCTGTTATAGAGCTATCTCCCAAATTACATAGTAGTGAAAGATTAGTGTATTAGCAAGTCAGTGTACATGTGTAATAGCAGCCTCTCATTTTTATTTTATTTTTTCCTTTTTAAAACTATGTGAAATCACAGGTCAGGCAAAATTTAAGGACTCTTTGAATGCTACTAAAAATTAAAATGATTGGATTTTCCAAAGCTTGGCTGGTTAGAAGTCCTATGTATATTCTGCTCCCTGATGTAGATTTTTCCTTGTTTGCATCCTTGCTAGCTGTAAATATATTAAACTGTTGTTTTTACTGGAAGCTATTATGGCTTTGGAACTTAGGGGAATAATATTTATAACTTCAACTGTACAGATAATACTAGCAAATCTTCTACCTCCTTTAAATAGCTGTTACAAATGATTACCAACTAAATCAAAAACAAAACACCCCAATTTTATGAAATCTTTTGCATAAAGATAATGTTCATGCACAAAATTGTATCTTTTAAAGAGAGTGGTAAGTCATTGTCCATGTGTCCAAGGGAACTTGTAAAATTTTCTCAAGCTGGATGGCATGAGACACCCTGAACTTCTGTTCTGCTAAATTCATATAGCCAGCTGTCCAGTGGTTCCACCTGCCCACTTGCCTAGACATGCACAATGTCTGCTACTGTCTTAAACTCCGTACAAAATGTGATCATTCCAGAGCCTACAGGAACAGTTTCTACTGTTTATTTACAAGTACCTCATCTGTAGACATTTTGATTGTTCCTACAGCAGGAGTCACCTGTGAGAGCCTCTGGGATGGCCAGGCTCTCCATTCTTGGCATGATGTTTCTTTACACTACAAGCAACAGGAAGACACTGTACTGTGTACTGTCAGACCAAGGAGAGCTCTAAAGCATCAGAAAAAAGGTTTTAGATCACAAATGTAAGAGTAGGAAAAGCAATAGAGCACAAGTTTCAGCCTATATATGCTGGGTTATCTCACCTGAACGAAAAATTAATTTATTTGATAAACAATTAGTCAGACACATAATTATTGTAAATATAAACTAAGAGATGCAAATCTCTTTCCTGTACTTTGTCTTTTATTTTCTTCTGAATGCCTTATTTCTGTTATTCATTCAGTAACATTAACTGAAAACTAATTTAATATCAGTATGCATTTGGATGGAAAAAGTTTTATTGTCTTATCCTAAATAAGCTTATTAAGGCATTAAATAAAGCTGGTTTTCTGCCTCCTTTTTGATGAACAGATACACAGAACAAGGGAAACAAAGTGTATAAAACATTATATGTGAATGCTTTTTTGTAGCCTAAAACTTTATAGATAAGTCTCATGCAAGCACTGGCTTTTTAGAGGGAGCAGTTTTTTTATTTTTATTTTTTAACCCTGGAGAATTAAATTATTTTTTATTGTCAAAAAGTGAAAATAAAATATGATTTATGACTAGCCCAAGTTTTAAGTATATATAGCTGACTAGATGAAGACCAGCAAATCAGAAATTTTAAGCAAATCTCTGCTCTCAACTCAGTTTTCTGTTATTCATGTTACCACACATTACATTGATTTCAATATGCAAAAGGCATGAAATTAAATCATCACTGAATGCATCTTATATTTCAAATTAGAATGGGTTTGGACCCCTCATAGCAACATTCAAAAGAAAATAATATAATTCAGGATTTTCACCTGTGATGAGCTGTATGTACGTTATTATTCTCTAGTTGAAATGCAACACAAGTTACAGATAACATTACCCCTTCATATTCTGTTTAGACAGAATAAGGTGCTTATGATCATTTTGAAACATATATATACAAAAATATGTCTAGGAGTTGTATTCAAAGTCAGCATTTTTAAGCAGTAACACATGAAGGACAGAGTTCATAAACATTGGTACCTTCCAAATTGGAGATCAAAAGCTTTGTTAAAAATCAGTTTACCCTACACAATGCTGTTGAATGCAGTGACTTTGCTGTGTATATGCATCCACAACAGCTGATAAAAATATGTAATGCTTTTAGAAAATGCAGGATTTAAACACAGTTATGTAAAGAGTATCCAATTTACAAGGTTATAGTGCCTACAAGATTCTTGCAAAATTTGTAATTATGTTATCAATAGATGAAGTTAACTAATGTGCCACCAAATTAATTTTGATATATAAAGTAAAGCAAATTTCTTAAGCATTTCCTATTGTGTGCTGAAAATGAATTACAGAAAAGCAAACCAAGTCTCCATATGGAACTATTTTTAGTACATTCCCACTGTCATGAATGAGGCTAGAAATAGTAGAAATAGAATGTAATTCGGTAGCACAAAGGCCAGGGTCATACACTTGAGGACTAATAATAGTTTCTACTAGAACCTGAGAGCTTGTTTGGAAACACGACAAAAGCCTGGGAGTATTAGCTGATCACAATATGACCATGGGCCACCAAGGTGCTATGTCTGGAAAAAATGCAAATTTGATCTTAGTGCACATTAAGCATGGGGTGGTGGTAAGATGTTCATGTTACTGTACAAAGCATTGGTGATCAGAAGTGGACTACTACTCTAGCTCCCATCTGTTGACTTTCTTCCCAAGTCAGCTCCTCCTGTTCCTACTTGTATCAGAATAATCCCTTAAACAGAAAATAATGAGACAAGTCTAGAGTTACTGACAGCAAAATTCTTACACTGGAAAGACTTTGAAGCTTGTTATAGGGCTGATCAGAGGGATAAAGATGAGGTAATAATGAATAATTTAGGTATAAGGTTACTTAGTTTTTTGTTCTCTTATGGGAGACACGAAAGAATGGCAAGGCAATGAAAGTTTTTTTCCTGAGAGCTTAGCTTTACACATCTAAACGAATCATGACAGTATGATCTTGGATGGAATAAGACTGTGGGGACACTACATGTCTGTTACTGTGTTTGTCTTTGTTTCTACGCAAGACTAAGAAGCATAGCAATGTACTGAATAGTATTACTGCATAGCTTAGATATCATAAAGATTTCTTTATTTATGACAGACTTGTGTTGGAGGTATGTGTTGTGGTTTAAGGGTGAACAGATTGAGTATTAGAGACAAATGATAACCCTAGGACCTGGAGGAGTCAGAGGCCAGCTGTTATTCCCTCCCCTTCCCTGCCACGCTCCATAAAACAAGGGAATGGGAAGTTTGTGGGGCTCTTCCTTCCACAGCTCTGCTGCTGCGATGGCATCTCAACAGGGCTGGCCCCGACTCCATGTGTGCTGTGCCATCCATCGCCATCCCAGAGCGGGTTTTGTGTATACTTGTATATCCTTCCACCCTTAATATTCCTTTCTTTTTTTTTCCTCTGTTTTTCTCATGTTACTCATTAAATTTGCTATAGTTTTAACTTCCTATCTTCGGTGAGGCATTCTTCTTTTTCCTTATTCCCTTTTTTAGGAGGGAAGGGGCTAACAAAAATCCTGCTCTGTTTTTCATGTGGGCTTGCCCTGAGCCTGAAACAGAGACAATATGAGAGAAACAGATGTAATTCTAAAGGTTAACAAGAGCCACTGGAAACAACCTCTTCATAGTAACTCTTGTGACAGAGCATGTACACAGACTTATCACTAAAGAACCCAGCAGACAATGCATACTGACTTTTCCAAACTGAGATATTACTATCCAGGACATATATTAGTATTTGTCCTGTGGAAAAAAAAATCTGGAAGGTAGAAAAAGAAAGTCCCAGGATATGATCGAAGGTACAAAATCTATAGGAAGATAAAGGCAAAAATAGCTGTTTTCCCAGATTCAGGTGATGAATAACACTACATGTAATGACCAAGAGCAGGAATTTTCAGTGAGGAAGACACTGCTGACACTTAGCTTCTGGTAACCCAAAAACTTCCAGTGTGCAGACTGATAGAAGATAGACTGTTATTTATTCAACCATGCAAGAGGAACAATGAGTATTTGATAGCAATAGTATGTTGGAGAAACTTGCAAATTCCTCTTGGCAGTACCTATGCATAATAATATCAGGTCTGAAATATATTATAACAAAACAACTAAATGGTCAAGTACAGGCCATCAATAATAAATCACACAGTCATGTAATCACAAAAATAAAATGTGAAGTAGGAAAGAACAACACATCTACTGAGCAAAATATAGATATTTAAGTAATAATGTGATATTAAACATCTTATTTCTAAAAAGAATTAACACCATGGACCATACTCAGCATCCCTCCCAAAATGCGAGGAAATATGTCACAGTAATAGACACTAAGAAAGCCAGCTACTGTTTTCATTATTTATGGAATCATCACAAAAGCCATCTCATGTGTTCCCTACAGGAGATGCTGATGAAATGTACAGAAGCAACATATACTATTGTGAATGAAATGCCAGGGTAGACAATCAGACAAAAACAAGTGTAAAAAGTATCTATGATGTCTCAATGCACTGAATAGAGCACTAAATAGATAGATTTTTTGGTAGGTGCCAAACCAAATATGCAAATACTCACATGTCCTCCAGTATAAACTTATTCAGTTTATAGATATCAAGTTTGTGAGGATTATGCTCTTGTTCTTACAAAAGAAAGGGTCAAAGCAGAATCTTTTCAGGACTGCTCATAAAAATATTGAGTGATAACATCAAAATAACTACTTGCAGGTGCCTAGGAAAAAAAAACCAAACCAAAAAACTGTTGATTCGTGAAAGATAAAGCCTATGTAAGAGTAAAATATAAATAATCCATCAATAAAAAGGATAATCAAAGCATATTTAAGGGTTCTGTGGTAAGAATGTAGATATTGTGTGATTTCTTTCTGTAGATTAAGAGACAGTGAAGGAAGTAAATATCTGCAATAAAAACCAAACCTGTGTAAGTCTGGATGATTAACATAAAATAATCATGGTAATAATATCCTTGAAGAAAAACTCTTCTGAAATTAACAAGGAACACTTACTAGGAGAGTATCAAGGGGAAAATATAGCAATTAAAAAAATCCCTTATTGCCAATTTTAGAATGTAACTGAGGTTCAGAATTTGTTTTAGGATACTTTGAAAAGTATCATGAAGAGGTCTCTGTGTGGAGCCAAGTTCCATCAGCTAGATGATGCATAATAGGTTCTTTGAACAGGCTGTCTTTCAGAAAACAGCAGAGAAGGGTCTGTGCAATAGTAGATGGTTCAAAATTATTTTTAATATCTTAAATGTATCTGACAGAAAACACAGTAAAATATTGAACGAAACAATAAAACAGTGAGACAATTCACATCTGTATGCTAATTTCACCAGATATAAGGTAATGAAATATAATTAGGGATGAGTCAGTTTATTCAACTATAAATGAAGAAAAAGAGGACTAAAGGAATGAAGTAAAAATATTTTTCTTTCAACTAGGTAATTTATTTATTTTTTTTCTGTAACCTACTGTATGGGACACATCTGAAATAGGGAAAACATGCTTAATTTTCTTTCAGTAAATAAAAGTTAAAATGGTATTTACCTGTTTCCAGAGTTCACAAAAATCCTTTAAAAAGCCATCCTGTTTCCATGTAATATACATGTAACAATCCAGGGATGTGTGTGTTTGGGGTGTTCTGGGATGTGCCCATATGCAGAAGAGGGAATCAAATTCTTGTATCCTTTCCCATTACTCCTAAATACAAAACTTGGGTGGAAACAGAAGAACATCATTTGTTTCTTATCTGAGCGAAATAATTACAGCTCACCACTTATTTTGATTTCATTGCAAATTCTCTAAAAGTAGAAATTCATATCAAATAATGGTGGGTTTTGTTTGGTTTTGGGGTTTTTTTTGTCCCTTCTTGAAAATATTTCTTCCTTCCATTGGAAAAAGCAACTGAGCAATGGAAAATGTTTCTAGTTTTGCATATTCCAGGATGATATATATTTTTGACATCTTGGTTTGTTACTAATATATAAACTTAGAAACTAAAAATGCAACAAGCTGAGGAGAGGACAGAGCAAATGAAAACAAAGAGAGGAATCTCCTGCCCCGGATTGAATGCCCAATATAAAATATATTCTGGAAAGATCTACAAAGAGAATACTGTTTAGCAGCAGAAAATATTTATAGCCTTATGAAATATTAATAATGTGCTAGAAAAAAAATTATCTAATTCACACTTAATGTTAGAAGCTATATAGACACAGTGGGTGACTGTATGAATTCAACAAAGTGGGGCTACCAGGAGGCCATACATGGAAAAGCTATGACCAAGATACCAAAATTGTATTTTTCAGGCTATGAAGAAAGCACTGAGAAGAAAATATCTTCAGGAAGACAATGCTGATGGTTCTTGGAAATGTGCTTGGTGGCCACAGCATACTGAGGCTGAACAGAATTGATTCAAGATCATTTGGAAAACTGAGCACAAAATCTGGGAATCTCTGTGGCAGCCCATGAAAAGATAAGATGTCTGAGTTGCCAAGAGACTGACTTTTTTCTCGCACTGTCATTCCATCTCAGTACAGCTTGTAGTCCATTACAGATGCCGATAGTTTGAACACTGAGAGTTGCTTGCCATGAAGGCTGCAAGGGTGCAGTGGAAAACAGGAGGACAGACTCGATGCATAGATAAGATGTGCAAATATCTCGGGGAATAACAACCTCTGTGAGAAGCAAGCATGGGTCTTCTATGGGTCACCTAAAGAAGACAGAGCACTGGAGGAGAGGCCACTTTTAGCTCTTGACATACATAAGCCACAGCCTTTATAGCATGAAAGAACCCTCAGTGACAGCAGAAGCTGCAGAATGGCCTCCATTACTCTCTTTCCTGTATGCATGGGAGCATCCCTCCATCCTTAGGTCCCATGCAACACAGTATGCAGAAGCTGGTAGAGAAGCTGGAAAGTTTCTCTGTTCACTCTGCACACTGGCCTGTTTGCAGGCTTTTTTCTTTTTTTTTTTTCTTTCCTCTGGAAGGAGGGATATATGAGTCCTGGTTTGCTTAAGAACAGAACTAATTCCATTCAGTGATTTTACTTTCCAGCTAAATTCTTCTAACTAACTGCATTTTCTGAAGTTATCAGCATGTTTCCACAGACAGTGTCTGCTTCTAGCAGGGATAACACCCAATGTTTAGAGTTACTACCAAGGACTGATGTGCAGACCAAGGCCACTGCTGGATCAAAGTGAAAGATGGCACTTGTAGGGAGGAGCAGACAGGACAGGTGACCCTAAACTGACCAATGAGGTATTCCAGCCCGTATATGTCATATTCGGTATAAAGCCGAGGGATCAGAAGGGTGTCAGATCTCCCTCCCTTTGCCCTCTTGGCCCATTTTCCCAACTGTGCTTGGCTTGGCTTGGGTCCTCTTACAGTTCCTTCCTTGCAGCATCTGAGGAAGACTCTGTCCGTTCTGCCTTTGATCCTGATCCGTGTGTTCTGACGCTGGTACCAGAAACCAGCTTCTGAACACAGCTCCTGTCTGCTGTGGGGCCCAGTCTGGGACTCTCCCAGTGCCTGCTCCACAGCATCAGTGGTGACAGTGATGTACTTGTCATCTGGGTGGGGGTGGGGGGCTGGGTTCAATACTGGTTTTGTATATATTTGTATCTATTCAAATTTTTTAATTATTATTATTTTAATTTTCATGAAATCTGTTCTAGTTCCCTTTTCTAATTGCTAAGTCCCTCTCTCTTATTCCCTTTCTCTTCCCCTCTGGGAAACAGAGAGTGTCTGTTATAGGTCTAAGGGGACACCCTGACCCTAAACCATGACAAGTTGAGAAACAGATCTGAAGGAGTTCAGAAGTCCACCTCTAATAAGAAATTAATTTCATTTGATAAAATAAGCTATTCTGAATAACAGAATATCAGATCAAGCTGTTCAAAAAGATAAAACCCTTTAAAATTAATTTATTCTAATTGGTAAGAATCTTTTTACTCTCTGGTAATTTTATTTTTTTTCCACTCAGGCTGTAAGCAATCAATACCTATAGTCTTTCCCTGTGCTGCATGATTTGGATGAGAAAAGGAAAATTTATTACAAGTGTACACAAGGAGTAATGATAAGAAAAGCTGTCCAGCTGCATGACTGCAATTATGTCATTATATGTAGGAGCGCATGTTTCAGTGACCAGTGCTAAACCAACATTATATTAATTATATTATATTATCCTCATGTGTGCTTTGCTGCAGTATGTGCTACTGATATTATTACTTCGAGATTCTTGGGTGAAAGGGCCTTTGTAAAGTGCTTTACAGATAGATTGAGAGTCAATTAAATCCACATTTCAGATGAATAAATCAATTCAAAAAACTCTGTTACGCTCTAGCTCAGTGATGTGGTTGAGAATGAGAAATATAATCCTTGATTTGCAAACATGAGTTGGTACCTATTTCTAACAGCTAAATGGCTTTCTTTCCATTTTATACTCTACTAATAATCATTGCTCAAAAGACAATGAGAAAAATTGTCTGAACACAGAAATGAACATTTAGATAGAAATACTCTACCCTACAGTACTCTACTGGAAAAGTGCATATTGTTATCTCAGATTATAAACTTACTTTAGTCATAAACTTAGATTCTATTTTCTAAATAGGAATAAAATTTAAGGGAGAATTTGAAATAAATGATCTGACAAGGGAAGAAGAATTTATTGGACTGCAATTTAAAAAAGCTGCAATTTAGGTTCATACATAGTCTATAAAATAAGGAGTTTCTTTATACAAAACAGAATAAGATGTAAAACAAGAAAGACTAGGATTAAGTGTAGCATATAAAAGTACACTTTCAAACCTTGGTGATATTTTACTTCTACTTGGTATCTGCTGGGTGTATATTTAGTTTAATTTAAATCATAGATGGAAGAGTTCAATCAAGTTATTATGCAGTTCATCTTATTACTGATGAAGAACTATTCCCTAAACACAATGTAAAATGCTTTGTCTTCTCTGGTTTTAAGTCACGAAAGACATGGGTCCTTCTGCAAGATTCATTAAGTGATTATTCTACACAAGAGAATCTCACTGTTTCTAATTGTGTCCCATCATTCAACTTAATTATTTCCCTTTTCCTTAGTTAACGTATGTTTCATAATCCTAAATATCTCTTCATGTGACTAGATGATTAAATATTAGTAAGAGATAGGGACTCATATTATTAGATGTTACAGAGTTTAGATGTATGCTTTGGAAAATACATTTTATTTACCATTGCTCAGTATTAGATTAGATTCTTAAGGTTCTTTAATTTCCTGTGCAGTCCTTTCCACTAATGCTGCTGACTTCTTATTATGACTTTATTTTTTTACAGGGAAGAGTTTAATGTAAGGATCCTTCACGTTGTTCTAAAATAATCTAATTATCTGACATAACTTTATTCAAGTAATGAGAAACCATACAGCATGGCCCGTACAACACAGTACCACATAGTGTGCCCTTATTTAGCTTTTCATGCTTCATAAAACTACACCTCACAGAGTATAGACTTGCCTGTTTATTGATGTCTGTAACCTAGACAAACGTCTCCCTTCTTTGAGGCCACCCTATTTTCAACAGCTTGTTTTTCTATGCACCCTAACACAGGAGCCAAATCTTTTCAAATTACTGTGATTTAACACTGTTCAATAGAGTTTATTTATTTAAACCCGAAGAGTGGACACTCAAGGAAGTAGTTTTCAGATAAGTTAGCATGTAGATGTAGCTCATCTAATTTAGAGCAGTAAATGTAAGAAGCTTGCCTTGAGGTAGCTTTTCCTGCAGTACAAACAGGATTGGAGTGTGAAATTGTGCAACTGATTGTTAGTATTCCACAAATCCAATCCTCATAACCTCATGGATAGTTGATTGCATACTCACATTCTCAGTGGAAGATCAGGTCCATAAGGCTACTAGGTTACAATCATCAGCTAAATGCATTGGCTTCAAAGAATTTGGAAGAAAGATGATGAGTTCTCTGTCTCTCATCTGTCTTTTACTTTTCTCCTTAACCGTTTGTGTTGATCCGCCACAGTCTCAACAAATGAGTGAAATAGTGGGGGACAAGAAAAGATATACAACTGGAAAAAAGGTAGATCATGTTGATGTATATAAGTGGACAGTGGACAGAGACTTGGTGGAAGAATTTATATTTAGATTGTTTTTAAATGGTAATATAGATACAGAACTACAAACACGATATAAAAGAGCTAAAGAAAGAGCCAAAACAATATTCAGATAAAACCAATGTTTTTAAAACAGGTTGCCTGATGTAATTTTGGGGATGTTAGAATATGTCTTTGTCAATTTGCAGAGGACAGACAATGCCACCTGTCACCTGGTAAATGTGACTTTGCCATTACTGGCAATGGTCAGAGGCTCTGTATGGACCTGCAGGCTCCTCAGTGAAGGCTCACAGGGCTGGTCTTGGCCTCACCTGGTTTTACCTTATTTTAACTGCTGTCCCCTTGCCAAGTGACTGTCACCCAGCCTGTTTTAGCTAAAATCCTGTGAATACCTTATGGTGAAAGTTTGACAAACCTCAGACAAAGTGACTGCAAAGTAAACAACATCTCTTCACATCCCCTAACACTGGGGAAGCTATTCCAGGCTTTGTGGGGAACAGATGAGAAAGCAGCAGCCTGTGTAAAGAAAAAGTGTAGAAGGAAACCCATGCAGACTTGGAGTGATGTGGAAGTTTCTATGTCACACTCCTCGCAGCAGAGAGGAGGGAGAAGTCCCCACCATGAGGTCCCAACAAAGACCTTGGAATACTGAATGCTTCCAGTAACTTCACTCTTCTTCTGTTTGAACAAGACTGAAGTGTCAGACTGAGGACCAGAGAGTTATTGAAAGGATGGTTGCAATACCAGAGAAAGGGCATATATTACTGGAAGGTTTTATATGACCTCTTTAACTATATGGGCCTCATACTTATCTTATTAGAGAATTTGATATGTTAATATGATAATTGGCCTAATAATGATTTCCTAGCTCCATGCATACTCTTTTGCACATAACAAGATTTTGAGTGTGACATCTAAGAGTAATGAAAAAGGTGAACATACATTATAGAAAGACATAATCAAATAGCCATTTGTAATCACAAAGGAAGAACAAATTGGGAAGTAAGAGTCACACTGAGTTTTTAAAAAGACAAGTCAAACTAATCTCATTTTCTTCTACGAGAGGGCAGTAGGCTTTGTAGATTGAGAGTTTTGAGAAAATGAGTCATCTTGAAAAGATGTATAAAAGAAGCATGGAAATTTGTGACCGTGGGGCTCAAAGTTGCAGAACAGTGCAATAATCAGGCTGAGTTCAATGGTGGCAAAAGTCACCTGTCAGCATATTCCTAGGTCTGTCCAAACATCCTTCCATTTGAAATCCATGAATAGCTTAAATCCTACTAGACATTTGGTGCTAAGGGGTACAACAAATAGAGACTCATAAATCAGGTTTGTGTATGTGACCTTGCAGGGTGCTTTCTCACTGGTATGTGGATAAGTGTGTTGTGGGGAGCAACACAGTTGCACATCAAGTCAGAAGCCCCACTTCCACCTTCAAGAGGTGTAGATAAGTAAAGGTAAGTTATGCCTGAAAGAGGTAGGAGGTATTTGTAGCGCACGAGTCCTGTAAGAGGGGAAGAGAAGGTTACATAACCATGCATATTTCTGAGGGGGCCAGATTGCGATGAGAATTTGTGGAAATTAGTTATAGAACGGAGATGAAATTTGTAGGTGCTTGCAAATGTTTTGGGAGTGCCCAGTGTTGTATCTGTTTTATTGATTGTGTATATATAGTTCAGAGATTGTTGATTAATTGCATTTCATTAATATTAAATCTATAAATTGCTTCAATCCTGATTTCATTTAAATCACATGAGAATTTATTCTAGTAACTGATGCTTCCATAAGAAACAGAAAAATTTGGAAAATATTTTCTTAAGTAAAAGATAATGAAACACTGGAGTAGGTTTAAAGAACTGTCATCACTGGAAGCTTTCAAGAGTATTGGAAGATTTCTAAGAACAGATTGGATAGATATGTATCAATAAAACAGAAATAAAGTATAAGTGTCTTCAGAATGAGAAGAAATTCCAAGATTCAAGGCAAAAGAATTTATACATTATGTATTTACTCAGCTCATTGTAGCTTATACATCCAGGTTGGATGTGGCCTTGAGCAACCTAGTCTTGTTGAGAGGTGTCCCTCTCCATGGCGGGGAGGTTGGATTAGATGATCTTTATGGTCCCTTCCAGGCTAAGCCATTCTATGAGTCTATGATTCTTTGAAACATACTAGATGAAAATAAGCAGTTAGAGTTGAGAAATGGCTAATAAAATGCTGGAAATCAGCACAAGAAGGCATAGTAAAATTGAACAGTTGAGAATTTGTACAGACTTGACAGTGTCCTTGAGCAGATGTTGAGGCCATAAAAGTATAGTATGGTATTTTATTTGTTTTGATGCAGTCAGCATTATGTAGGGATTTCTGTCAGTTCAGTAGCTCAATTTACAATATACTCTGAGAAAAGCAGGCTCTGTCAACCCACCATTAATTTGATGGGGTGAATAAGGAACTATCTGTGAAGAACTATATTCGTTAAAATACTCTTGTAGCACTATGGTTTCAACTGATGCAAAGCTGCAGAACGTTTCTGTTTGCTATATTGCTGCTGTATGTACGAATGACACTGAAAAGAGCAAATATTTCTAGTACAGCCCTTCATTCCATACTGATAAGATACTCTAAATCAAGGTCATGATCCAGGGTACTTTCCATTTTGACTGAAGTGTCGATTTTTATTTGACTCTAGTGTCATATATCCAGACAGAATAGATAAGAAGCACAGAAAGGTTACTATAATCTGTCATGCCATTCCTGATCACATATGAGAACTCTTAATCTCAAGGACTTTATTAAGCTGAATTGAGCTGCTATCATTGACACAAATGGTACTATTAGAAAATAATTATAAACAAACAAACAAAAAGTAATAACTTCAAGCAAAGACAATCAATGTAGAATAGTAGTAATAGTAGTATATTCAATCGTACTAGAACAATATTAATTAACACAGGGAAATCTACCTTAAATTATAGTACAAATTAATATATTCTTTTACTGATAACTGAATATAATGATTGATTCCAGTTGTGGTATACCTTAGTTCTGAATATGTGAGGTTTTCTACTCTACATGGTTTCGTGTTCATAAAGCGGTAACCTAAGTTATTTGTGATATATTAAAATATTGAAGTTTTCTTCCATAGAGGTTTTTTTCCTTTTTTTTCTTCTGTTATGAAATTGCTCATGGTTAGGTCTGAACTAATACTGTAATTCATGTCCCTTCATTTACATTGTTCAAATGGACAATTTAATTCAACATTAGGCCTAATTTGTCTCCGAACAGTATGGCCTTAATTTTTTCCTTGCCTGGCCACTTCTGCTTCCTACTTATCATTGGCCCAGTGTTGACACAAGCAAAATATATAACAGTAAAATTAGCTGAATCAGGGAATTGATGCCACTGTGATAATTTTTTTTTAATCATTAGATTATTTGCAAAGGAAGAGGGATATTTTCCACTGGATAATGTGGTCTGAGTTGCCTTTCATCAACTGTCGAAATAAATGCTGAGATTTATTTAAAATAAAGAGGTCCTGCAGTATTATAATTCAAGTACAATTGTTTAAAATGAACTAACAACTGCAAAAATATGAAAATAAAAGTAACTGAAAAAATGTTATGAATTATGTAATACTTAAAGCCTAGCATAATTCCAACTCTATACTATGTCCATTTTAGGTATGGGTTACTTGAGTTATTCTTCAAAACAATACCTGTTGGACCAAAGCAATTTTACTGCACTGCCATATTTGAAACTGTGCAGGATTGCTTTTCCAGTTCTCTTGAAAGTGGTGTGGAAAAGTATTGCAGTTTGCATATATAAAAATAAATACTTCAAGTGTACAGGAAGTGTTAAGTACAAGCAGTAGAAAGGTGAACATTTCAGCCTTGATTCTGCATTTGTCTATATGATTTTTTGCTACATTGCCTATACTTTTGAGTTCTCTTTCAAGGTTATATGTTCTTACATATAAGAAATATGCTAGCTAAGGAGTAGAAGAACAGAGTGAATTCCAACAAAATACTATATAAAGTAGAATTGCATTCCTGGAATTTTGAGTAAAACAATCTCATGCATGGCCATCACTTAGCTTGATTTTAAATCACTGATGACTAAAAGTCCCATACAGTTGTGGAGCTTGCATAATCATTTATTGCTGAGTTCGTTGACTCAGTGTTGCTCTGCACATATTGCCAACTGGAGCTCACTTGCCTCAGCCTCCAAATAGCTAGATAGCCAGACAGACAAATTTTACATGTTGAACTTTTATGTTTAGCAGAATGTAAATTCAATCTAGCTCTTGGAGAATTAATTTACATAAACTTTGTGGCTGTGTAATGAAATGATTTCCATTGCATTAGTGGATCATTTAAA
>WTSP01006288.1:0-31063 GCA_025331215.1 Actenoides lindsayi | reverse complement strand
TGGAAGGGACCTCGAAAGATCATCTAGTCCAACCCCCCTGCCAGAGCAGGACCACCTAGAGCAGGTCACACAGGAATTCATCCATGAGGGTTTTAAATGTCTCCAGAGAAGGAGACATGTTTCTGCGGAACCTCTTATGCTCCACCTTGCTATTTATTTAGATATTTAGACCGTCTGTCTGTCCTATTCAAATATTGTAATATTTGTGACTCAAAAGACAGTTTAATTGGATTTTGTTCCTTAAACATTACATTTGTTTACATTAATGTTGTAATGTACACCATTTTTCTGTTTACTGTAGGGTCTTCAGAAAATTAAGCTAATATTTAAAAAAATACTTATCATTAAATGTCTATGTGGGGGATGTGGAGGAAATCTTTATTTTATTGTGTCTTTTTATAAATGTTCTCCAGTAAAAGTCCTGTTTTCAAAAAAAAAAAAATATTTTTTTTTCTAGACTATATGTGCCAAATTCAGCCATATTTTGGGTTTTGTCCTTCCTTTTGCTATGCCACCTCTGCAAATTTTGTTTATCTTTATTAAATCAAATAATGGGAGGATTATAATGCTTTTGTGTTTCTACTTCAAAGATTAGCGTTACCTGGCCTGCAGCTCATCAGCAATGTGTTGCCTTTTAGACATGTCTTCAGGCTGCAGGAGGCTGCTTCTGGCTGTCTTCCTCTTGATGTGAGGAGGATGTTTCCAGCACACTGTTGGTTCCTTAGTTTGGTTGTTCAGGATTCAGTAGAGTTTGGGAACCGATGCCTGTTAAAGTCATCTTACCTCTGTCTGCAGTTTTAAGAACTACTTGGGTACCTTTTGGATACGAAATTGTTCCTCAATGAAAGAATACATTAAATTCTTCTTGAAATTCCTCTAATTCCATATTCAACCACCTATACAGAGAGAACTCTGTTAAAGAAATTGGAAGTTGATGTGAGTAAAGCATCATCTGAAGCTGGAACTCAACTAAATCAAAATAATCCTTTCCACCCCAGCTCCCACCAAGTTAGACTGTCAGTAGGACATAATTTCAGACTATCTTTTCAACTGTTTTATATAAACTCAAAAGTTAAAAATGAAAAGCAATTGCAAATAAAGGTTTTGAATTTAGGCTTTTATTAAAACATAGGTGTACATCTGTTCCAGATAGAAAGGTAAATTTGTTTCACTTGCTATGGATGGGGATTTAAATAACATCTCATTATTTAAAACCATTTTCATATATGTTGCTATGTTCCTGTGCTTTAAACTTTACCTGAAAATGTAATTATCTTGATAACTACTATAAAATGGTGTGACAAATTACAACAAAAAATATGATGCAGAAATTTAGAGAAGGTTTTAAATGAATCAGTTGTGTTTAATGATTTGCAAGTGCTGCATGAATAGAGTCCAGTCAAAGCTTTCTATATCGCTACAATATATGTAAGTCCATCGCACCAAGAACCCCAAAATGCTTCAAAATATGCTGCAGACAAAATGATGTTTAAGGAACATAATGAAATAGTGGTGTTTATCTGTGAAATACTAGCATTTGTCGAGATTTTTGTTAAAATGGGACATTTCAGTGCAAGTTTTTTATCATTAGGATTTTCTTGCTCATTTCTCTTGTAGTCTGAAATAACACTGATGGAACAACTTTTATTTGATGTTTTTTGTTTTTCACTTAGTAGACCAACAGGATAATTTTCATCTCAGTTCATAGTATGGAGTTTTATTAGTTGCAGCGTCCTGTTTACATGATGCGATTGAAATGATGGTGAGTTTCTGGACAGTAGAATACATCTGAATTCAAACTTTGTGAACAGTCTCATTGAATTTCTGAACCTGCTTCTGGATCCATGTTTTCCAGAATTCCCAGATTGTAATAACATGATTTAGACTTTCGAAAGGTCTCCAAAATGTTTTGCTAGCTATTCAGATCTGCCAGAAATCACAATTTAGGCCAGTATCTTTTAGTCATGATGTTAATTTTGGACCAGACTTTACCTTTCTTACACGTACTGCTGAGGTAATCCATCATCATGCTAAAGCAAGGGAAATTCAATCTATCACTGCTGGATTCTGATACAGGGCTGTAAGGGGGATGCAAGTCATCTTCCCGGTAGTAATCAAACAGCTGTGAAACATGCCACTTTAAGCTTGTACCATCCTATAATAGATGGTTTTCTTCTACATGGGAGCCTGCTACAAAATCCTCTGACAGATGGACTGTCTTGCAGAGGGGTTTTTTTGTGGAGTTTAAGGCTGTGAACTAGTTATTGACAAATACTACATCATCAGTTCCAGTTGAAGACACAGACTAATAAGTGGAACATTGGCACTAATCCTTATTTAATCAGCCTTAAAATGGTAATTTCAAATTGATGAGGGCATAGGGAATAGATTTTATACTTTTAAAGTGCTACTAAAAATACCAGGAATATGTGTATACAACCCAAGGATGAAATTAAAGTGCATTCTGCATGTATGATGAGTGAAGCATGCTACAGAAAGCTGAGGTCTGAGTCATACTGGGACCAAAGAATTCTGTGTTTTAGAAACAATGCATTCCCTCTCTGAGTTGCTTTTAGTGTTTGTGGGAGCACTATTGCTTCATTTTTGTTCTTTGGCTTTTTGTTGTGATACTCAAGTCTTTTCAAAAGCTGTTGAAACATACTAAAGCATTAGGAAATTTTAATATTAAAAAAAACCCCAAAACTGTAGCAAACTGAAGCTTCAAAACTCATGAAGCTGAATTCAATTACCTATCTAACGTAACCTTAGTATTGACAATACAGTAAGATAGATTTGGAAGTTATATTTAGAGAACCTAAAGCGGATAGTTAACCCTTTGCTTTGTACAATGTAACTGACTGATTTCTTTCATGCATTTATTTGGCAGGCTGTTTAAAAATAGTACTGATTATTATTCTTAAATATGACCAATATATATAGAAATACTTCGTAAATGCTTTCAATGTTTCAGCACCCCTGTTGCAGCAGGGGAAGATTGCTTGTCTGTTCATATGAAGTAATACAAATATTGTGTAAGCCTTACTGTCTGCAAACATCAATCTCAATCTCTTTTGAAACTTAGTTAAGTGAGAGTCATGAAACACATAACAAGCATACAAGTATTTTAGGTTTTTTGTGGGTTTTTTTGTTGTTGTTTTTTTTAAGTTTCCTAGCTTGAATATTTGGAGATTTGAGGTTTATCTAAATACTGTTAGTTAATCATCTAGTGCTGGAAAGTATCTTTGTTGAAAGACAAGCTCAGAAATGTGAATGGGTGCCAAATAAAAGGGTGTCCTTAAGATATTTGTGGTATGATAGTTGCATCATTATACAGTCCTGAACTATTTGAGTACAAGTATTCATTTAGCTGTAGCAGAAAACATTCAGTCTGGGCTGACTTGCACTGGCAAGAACTTGGGTGAATTTATCCGGTGCTGAAGTCTGTGCCATTTTAAGCAGACTGCTATTGGCACTTAAGTTACTTGAGTTAATCGAGGCTACAATAGTTTGTTACAGAGCAGCACAGACTCATTCTGTGGCAAGAATGAATAAAGCAATATCCAGAAATGATCTTAGTAATTTTATGTAGAGATAGTTATATGGGTAACAAAAAGATCATACTACTGTGGGCAGTATTTTGCCTGTTCCATGAGTAAATAAGAAGTATCTAATTGGATCAAGAGTAGCTTACAAGCTTTACATTCAGCAGCAGTTCAGAACAAACAATTAAGCTAAACAAATTGAAACAAGAACTGAAAGAGGAAAATTCTTAACCTTCTGTTTTCCTCTTTCAGTTCTTGTTCCAAACCAGCAAGCAGAGTTAGAACAAGTTTCTTAGAGTTGGTACAGTAAATCTGCTAGAGATCATTTTGCATTCTTAAAATACATTTAAATGGAATTTTCTTACTTCAGTGAAATAGCCACTACATTTATTTACATGTATATTTTTAGCTATACAAGAAGATTCTCATCGACTAGTGCCACAGTTCTGGAATTAGTTTACAGACACATAAAAAAGGAGAGGAAATTCATTGAAACCTTATTTTCAAAAAAAATATACTGGGAATACTGGGAGATATAGAATATCTAAAGCAATTGATATGACACCTGGGCTACTGAAGATAAGTAGATATAGAGAAATGGATTATGTCCTTTCGTAAGTAGTAGAATTTTGAGGGCATGTTACAAGCTTATGATACACCTTTCTCTTTTCAAAACACTCCAAACCTAACAAGCGTCCCTGTATGTATGCAAACACACACACACACAAGACCATTTTATTTTTACAAAACTTTTGGGGTATATTGGATGTGACCACTTCCTTTCATGGTATCCTGTTGTGAGTCAAAATAGCTAAATGTTGGCAACAAACAATTATAGGACCCTTTTTTTGTTGTCAGTACATCTTTTGAAAGTCTTTTAGAAGTACAGCCCTTATATAGCCATTTATTTCATCCACAGATACTATACTCTTTCTAGGTTCTCATCTGCCTTCTGCCTCTGATCTCCTCTTGTTAGAGGTAACCCTGGGCACTTTGTAACAGACCCTGCTTAGAGTATTGTCCTTCATTTGTAGAAAACAGTAAACTATACTTTGTAATTGCTCTCTAATCTTTGAATTGAAAGTGATTGTATGTCATATCCAAATGCTCAATTTAGATCATCTTATAAAAGCAGAGGGAGAGGGAAAAGAAGTGAGAATATGATAGACCAGCCTTGTGTTTTATAAAACACAACATGCAACAGTGGCATTAGTAAAGCATCAGAAAAAACAGGATGGCATAAACAAAAGTTCAGTGCCATTGAGGAACATAAGATGCAGCTCTGTCTGTCCAGGCCCTAAAGGACAGGTGACACACAGAGAAAGAATCCTGCTTATATGTTTGCTGGAATCAGTTTCATTACTCAAACAAAATTACTTAAAACAACACAGGGGAACTTCCTTGATCAAAGTTGGGTACATGACACAAGTAAGCTCTTCCCCATTGTTCTGGGCAGACCATTAAAGCCTATCTTATTTATGTGACTAGTTCACCACAGGCTCATTTGTTTGATTTTGTAAGTAATTCCTGTGTAGACTATAACTGGTCAGCCGGTGAACTGGCTTAGGTCATCTTAGTCACTGTCTGTCAAGATCTGCTTAAATAAAAGAAATCTCTCTCAAATAACCAAATTGTGACAAATAGTTTCCTAAATTACTTTTGAGAATATGTTTTAGTACCTACTATGCAAAAAGATGGGGGATGGGGGAAAGTGGAAGATGATTTGCAAGAGCAGATTCAGAATTAGAAAACTGACAGATTTAGGTAAAACAGTCATGATGTGCTATAGAGTAAGGCTCTAGAGCTAACAAATAAAAGCTATGAAATACCATTAGTACAGTTAGGTACAAGATACTCAATATTTCATGTACCAGTTTGGAGCACAGGATTCCTGGCAATCATGCTTTCTCATACTGATAGAAGTAACAAATAACTCTACAAGTGAGCAAACTATTTTATCTGGGTCTTTTTCAAAATGTGTGCTCTCAAAACCTATTCAGAACTACCATCTGAAATTCTTATGCACACTAGTAACTGAAAGGTGCCTGATGAAGTGTAAACCTTTACTATGTATTATGCACTACTAATGATTTTTACTTGCTAAGCTCAGTTTTCATTAATATTTTTCATCACTTGTCATTTCATTTTTCCTAACATAGGTATTATAAAATATTAATTAAAATATGGCATAATAACCAAAATAGAACAGTTCTAGATTTATTTAAATTTTTTTGCTTATTTTTTATTATAAAGCCAGAGGACCAGAATGTTAGTAAACTGGTTAGTTACTTGGAAGTGTGCTAAGTTGCTTGAATTTGATGCGGTGGCTCATGAGTTTATACGAGCACTGTAGAGGTAGGTATTTATCCATCTCCTGTCCAAAAAGCCCTAAGTCATATGATGTTTAACACAAGACAGATAGACTTTATTAACTCACCACTGCACTTCAAGGGTGTTATAGTGATGATTGATTCATAGGAGCCTACAGTTCCAACTGCTTGTATACTAAGAGGTTGATTTGAACTTGGAAAAGGGTAGTTTGGCTTTCTATCAAAGGAAATACAGCAGCAGCTGTAATAATTTGCTCACAGAAATGCAGACCTAGGCTTGGCCTGACCCTGCTTTACCATTTTTTTCTTGTCAATAACGTACAAGTAAATACTGTCTTCCAAAGGTAGATGGCCAAAGGTCAGTGGTCCTCAGAGTACACCGTTCAATTCAGTGTACTGACAGTGACAGTTTTAAGATGAAGTAGTCTGTTCTACTTTTTGGAGACTATCTTTGAGGTAATAACTCATCTACAGTAGCAAAAAATATTTTGGGTTTGGTTTTAAAAGAAAAGCATATATTTGAGGCTTTTATCCTGTACTGCACATCCTTCATAACTATTCCAAATTGTGAAGTCAATTGATCACTTTTGTGTAGCCAAGCACTAAAAAGCCACTGTCTCTCTAACAAAAAGACAGGAAAGCTTCTTCCAGAGGCTTTGAGTTACTCAGACATGTCATTTATAAACATTAAGCCTTATTTAGTAGATCCACAAGTTCAAGCTTTTGAGAAAGCTTCCAAATTGCTACCCTACCTAACTCATGAAAAGGCTTCTTATAATCGGGAATAGATAAGACAGCTGCAAGGAGTGCAGCACAGTGCCTGCTGGCAAGGGAAAGGGTTTTAGTCCAGATAATGTACTGTGCAAAAGCTGCCAGAGATCTGGCTCACCCTCCATCAGGAAGTATCTTGATCAAGATAAGATCATGACAGTCAGTCTCTAAGCCTTCAAGGGGAAGGCTGCTAGCTATCTAGTGCTGCCATTGCACATGTTTACAAGGAGTAACTTCCAAGAGCTGCAAATATTTCAGATTAGCTATCAGAGAGCAGTAGTGTGACTATTATTTGCTGCAGTTGTTCTATTATCACTCTGAAAGTGAGGAGTCAAATTCATTTAAAATTCCTATGTCTTTGCAATGTGTTAAGAGAATATGGAGGCAGAAAAGGGAGAGGTTGGAGAAGTTGTTGAGTAGGAGAAACCAGCTTAGGGTGGTGGTATGTTTACAATGTTAATGTAAATTCAGTGAAGTTAGTAATACAGTTTTCTTAAATGAGTTTCTTCCACTTTCTCTAGCCTCTTAACTGGCTCAACAGTGAGGGGTTTTTTTTGAGAACTCTACTATGACAAAGCTAGACAATGAAGTTTTAAAAATACTAATGAGTCCTGCTTATCCATACTGAAGATAGTTTAAGTATAGATGAAAATAGCAGTAGAAAGCTTGAGTAGTAAATAAATTCACATTGGCTGAGTACACTCACGTTCAGCTCCTGTGTGATGAAGTGAAGTTTGGATAACAGATGAAATATAAGTGCAGAGAGGGCTGGTTAGAAGCAGCATCCATTTCAGGTGTCAGTGTAACTAATATTCTAAAGCCTTCACTTTCATGTAAGACATGAATGTCTTCAGGTGATATGTTAGCTCTAGAGGTATAAAAAGAACTCTCAGTAATTAGAGGAGGTGAAGCTTGAGTGTTCTGGAAAATGAATTTGTTTTATATAATAAAATCTTGTCTCATACTGAAAGAGTTGGTTTCTATGCTAATTCAAGTAAACATGTGTTCCAGCTGTAAAAGTTGAAGATAACAGGTTGTTGATGAGAAAAGATTGGATAATTTATTTTACTGATGCTTAAAAGCATACGTCATCTTTTTCAGGACAGCAGCATAGTATCAGTATAATCAGATAAGTTGTAAAAGCCTGATTCTAATTGTTGTATTATTAAACAGATAATTTAAATATTACCTCAGATTTTTTATTTTTTTTTTTAAATCCAAATTGCTCAGTATATTGGAGACTAGGTATGATCTCAAACAGGCAATATTTGCATAATTTTCCCTGCATCTTACAATGTACTTAGGCAGGTCTTGACCAAAATCTCAATCCGTCTGGTTTTAGGAATGTTTATGCCACTGCAACAGTGACATGGGTGATCTTCATAGCAAAATAGCAAAAGGAAGAGAAAATGATTTATAGGTAGCCAGCAGTACAATAGTAAAAGACTTTTTCTGAATACTGCAGCCAAGAATATATTTCAACCCCAAAGAGTTCCCTTTCCTTTCTCCTCCCATGGAACACTTTTTTCATCTCATCTCTACCTCATACCTCTTATCTCTGTTCTTTAAGCTTCGGCATGAAAATCATAAAAAGGCAGGAAGCTGTGGTTGTAGAAGCTTGCAAGAAGTATAAGGAGAATGAAACATGCAGTCGTAAGGACAGAAAGAAATTACATCTTGGGGGGATGAGGCTTGCCACCACCTTTGTTCTTGAAGAAGAGAAAGTTAGTTATTGGTGGATCTGATAACAGTTTTATTATCTAAAACTTAAACTGTCTATCACTTTCAAAAATGCTATATTAGAGATTGTGGTTGTTTTAATGAGGGATGCATTTCCTTTTCTTCAAATAAAAGACTGAGCAAAGGTAGATATATATTTTTTTTTTTTCAGAGTAACAAGATAAGAATCAAACAAAAAAGCTCTGGATTCAGACCTTGTTTCTGAGTCTTAACCATCAACAACTTCTTAAGGTTGGTTTCAGAAACCTGCAAATGGGTTCTGTAATGGAAATGCATTAATACAAAGAGCATAGATTAACGTTTTTTATGTACAGATCATCACTGCAGACCTTAGAGCATTTCAAATAGGTCTCCTTCAAAAAAAAAAAAGAAAGCAATTAGAACTGGAAACAAACATTTCATAAGGTCTCACTGCATTTCAAAGTACTTAATACCGAGTGATGAATGGTACCATTCCATTAACTGCAAAATAAGCATAATTTAGACAATTGTTTCAGTAGATGAATTTGTATTTTGTGATGATGCATCATGTAGGCACTCAACAGAATAGTATCTCTTTGAATCTTTCTCTACCTTGAATCACCTTCACCGGGCAGCCCTACCTTGACATTACTTATTTTGCTGACAGTGTATTTGAGAGGGCAGTGGGATGAGAAGGATACTAAAAAGCCAATAGCTACAGAGAGGTAGGGTTAGTGTTCTGTGCAATCTGTGCTATGTAATAGCCACTACCCAAGTTTTATGATGTTCAAAATAAAATAAAGCAAAACTATTAAGATTTTCTTTCAGTGGACAGATCTCTATTAATGGATGAATAGCAGAATATACTTCATCAGCAAAACAGTTCCAAAGATTTTTTTAATAAGAACATATTAGAAGATCCTGACAATTCTCCAGGCTTTTTGAAAGTTTGAAAAGCATAAAACCAGCCTTAAAAGTACAATTGTTACTAAAAAAGCAATCTGGCAAGAGAAGTAAGGCCCTATATACACATTTTGAACTTCCTCTGGAAGCAACAGATCAGCAAATATCACATAATATAATTGCTCTTCAACATGATCAAGGAAATGAAGTTGTTGAGTTATTAGAATAGCACTTACTGGGGGTATAAACAGGTACAGTAATCAATATTAATATGCTGGCTTACAACAAAACAAAAGTGTGGGAAGTTTAAAAGTTTTTAATTTTGAGACTTCAAAGCCTTTTCATCCTTCAGTAAGTATTGTTTCCTGGTTCTCACTAATTGTTTCACTGCTACATCTTTTTAAATTTTTTTATTCTCTCTTTTGAATGAAGTTGTTAAAATGTAGCCAGCAGATATTAATGTAATTGCAAGTGTCAGTCATCTCATCATGTGTATCAAATGCCTTTTAAACCCAGAAAACAGTTTTGAAGTTTAGTATTTAATTTTCCTTTGTCTTTTTTCTGCAATAGTAATGCTGTCTGTAACCAAGTACCATATACAGAGTTCAGAATTTTTTTATTATTTAATTCACCACTTGCTTTAAAAACCCAACAAAACTGTTGGTAAAAATTGTTATTGGATAAACAATAAGATTTGACAAATTATATCACAAATGTATAACTACCAGCCTGGCCAACTCTTCAATTCCAGTACCAAAAAATATAAGGGAAACTTGTAAAGGGGGGGAATCAGTTACTTCCTAAGCTTTATTATGAGACTGGGGAATTAAATAAAACAGTTCTAGACTAGCTCTGTATGTACATGAAAAGAAATCATAGCTGCAGATTGCAAGGGCTGGTGGTGGGACCAAAAAATAAGAGTAGACAAACTTGTGGGCAGAAGCAAATACAGATTAAAGAAATACACGTAGGTAGCTAAAAAGATCCATTTTACAATCATCATGTATACTGCAAATACTGTGTCAGGAAAATCAAGACTTGTTGAAAATTCATGCCTGCTTGGTTTTTTTCAAATGCAATGTATGTACTTTTGGTTCTTTTGCATTTTTTTCCCCCTTTGATTAGTTTTGGTTATATGAAGGCCTTTATTAAATAAAATAATGTTAGATAGTGGTTATTCCGTAAGTGGCAATTTTATTTGTAATGTGAAAGGTAAATATATTTATTTAGCCTGATGATAAAATGTCTGTCCAGCATACTCCCAACAGGGAGTCCAGCTGCAAGATGAATTATCTGTATCTCTTTGCCTCTTCTAGGGAAGGCTAAGCAAAGCAGCTCTATGACCACTGCAGAAGTCTGAAAAGATTTAATCTCCAGCTCCATTAACAGTTCTCAGTCTTGAAATGGCAGTCATAAATTTAAGTGGGAAACTTGTGAAGTGGGGGGGTTAGGTAAATTTTACCTAATGAATTACTTTCTTCAAATTCGGCATTCAGAGAAATGTAACAACAGTACAGGAAGCAACAGGAATACAAGACAAGAATTAAAAGCAAAAAGAATATTTTTTTGTTTCTCTTGGAAAGTATCCGTCTTTCCTAATGGAGATTAATTTCTAAGAAAAATGTGTTAATGCAGTTTTGAAATGCTGAAAAAATAAAGAGCTGTACAGCCACTGACTTTCATGTACCAGTACCATGTATACATGGAAAATATAAAAATATAACTGGAAGTATGAAATAGCATGAATGTGCTAGAGGAAGAACACAGAATTTCTCCCAAGTCTATACATTTTGAACTGCAGAAGGCTGATTCACTTACATTTGGATGCAGGGGTACTATAGTGACCAAGGATGAGGTTCAACAAGACCAAGTGCTGAGTCCTGCATTTGGGTCAAAACAACCCCATGAAGTGCTACAGGTTTGGGGAAGAGTGGCTGGAAAGGTGCCATGTGGGAAAGGATGTGGGGATGTTGATCGACAGGCACCTGAACATGAGCCAACAGTGTGCCCGGGTGGCAAAGAAGGCCAAGAGCATGATGCCTTGTGTCAGAAATAGTGTGGCCAGCAGGAAGGACTAGGGAGGTGATTTTGTCTCTGTGCTCAGCACTGGTGAGACCACACCTTGAATGCTGGGTTCAGTTTTGGGCCCCTTACTACAAGAAACACATTATGGTTTATACTGGAGCATGTCCAAAAAAGGGCAACAAAGCTGGTGAAGGGTCTAAATCACAAGTCTCATGAGGAGCCACTGAGGGAGTTGGGGTTGTTTAGCCTGAAGAAAAGGAGACTGAGGGCTGCCCTTACCATTTGTTATGACTACCTGAAAAGAGCTTGTAACAAAGTGGGGTTTGGTCTCCTCTTCCAGGTAACAAGAGACAGGACAAGAAGAAATGGCCTCAAGTTGCACCAGGGGAGGTTTAGGTTGGACAGTAGGAAAAACTTCTTCAGTGAAAGAGTCGTTAAGCAGTGGATCAGGCTGCCCAGGGAGGTGGTGGAGTCACCATCCCTGGAGGTATGGTGCCCAGGGACATGGTTTAGTGGTGGGATTATCAGTGTTAATGGTTGGATTCTGATCTTAAAGGTCTTTCCACCAGAAATGTTTCTATGATTCTATGATTTGTTCAATGCTATGGTAATCCTACAGACTTTCACTGACTGCACTATGGAAAAAATTATTTGCTTCAAGTTAATGACTTAACATCATCTGGTTTGAAAGGGTGTTTATTTTTTAAAGCAATATTGGTAATACTGTCGTTGTGATTCCTGATCTAACTTGATTTGAAAATACAAATCTTGGTGTCTAAGGACTTTTTTCTGGTCTTTGACATGAGCAAAAGAAAGAGCAAGGAAATATCTTACTCTTGGACATCTTACTCTTTCTTGCATGGAAACATAAAGACCACTTCTGAGATGCTAAATCAAAGCCAATACTAGATGTCAGAAAGTACAAGGAGTAAATGCAGCCATAGTTCAAGCTGCTTCCCCTGTGTATCAGACAGCAGTGATTCCAAACATGGTTTCCTAAGAGGCTGTGTGCACTGCTTGTCTTTTCACTGTTGCTGTGAATTTGAGAATCAATAGCCTCAAAGGCATTTGTCAAAAGGTTAGAGGTCTTCAAGACTTTCAGTGTCCAGATTTCCATGAAAGCAGCAGTGTCAAGTGAACTGTAATAGCTGACTATAGTTGGTGTGTGTGTGTGTGTGGAAATTGTATTCTGTTTGAAAGCAGCTTGCTTACTGGTCAGTACAAATATACCAGCTAGAAAATCAACTTCTGTCATGGTATGTGTTACAACTCTTGTCCAGTGGCTGTTTTGTGTAAGGGATATGGGAATTTTTGTGCTAGTGGAAAGAGATTTAGTGAGTAAGAAAGACACGCCTGTAAGAAGACAATTAGTTTTGCTGTTCACAGGAAACTTGTTTAAATCCCTAGTGAACTGGAGCATTCTGAAAAATTGTATTTTTATGTTTTCTTAGTGGAATAGTAGAGTCATAATTTTAAGTTGGAAGGAACTTCCAAAGGTCATGTAGTCCAGGTACCTGCTCAAAATATCTGATTAAGTCAGGTTGCTTAGGGTCTTGTTCAGTCAAGTCTTGGACACCTCCAAGAGATCTCACAGCCTCTCTGGATAACCTATTCCAGTATTCAAGCACCCTTAAGGTTTAAACGAACAATGACAACAACAACAAAAACACCCTAACCCTTTTTTTCCTAATATATAATTGGAATGCCCGCATTTCAAATTGTCCATTGCCTCTTGTGCTATCACTGGACACATCGGAGAAGAGTGTAGCTCCATCATCTCTGTATCCTCTGATCACCACCATTTTCCAGGCTGAACACGCTCAGCTCTCTCAGTGTCTCCTCGTATGTTGTGTTCTCCAGCCCTCTGACCAACTTGGTGGTCCACCACTGGATCCACTCCAGCATGTCAGTATATTTCTTGTACGGGGGAGCTTGAAGTGGTGTCCAGATGTGGCCTTATAGAGACTGAAGAGAGGAATGTAGTCTCACCTCCCTAAACTATCAGGCTGCACTGTCACTGTACATCCCTGGCTTTGGCTGGCCTCTGCTTCAAGGACATTCTGCTGGCCTGTGTTTGACTTGTCCACTAGAGACACAGATATTTTTTTCTTCAATAAGGTGCTGTGTGTTAGGGAACAATTTAACTGCAACAAGAATTCTTAAGATGAAAAAATAACTCATGCTGTTCTTACACACAAAATAGAGGAAATAACAAATGCTAGTCAGTTTTGGATTTTTTCCTGTTTAATTTGGTGAAGAAGAGCTTGGATGGATTTTCTATTTCTTCTTTTTAATTTTATACATTTGACTTGTTTTAATTAGATTTCTGATAAATTTCATCCTATCAATGTATTGGTTAATGTACTTTGTATTCTAGAAACATCAGCTGCAGGCATGTGAGAGAAATTTGTTTGATGTTTGGGGTTTTTTATTATTATTATATTCCTCTACCCCAGTGTGGATTTAAGAGCATTACAGTGTGTCCTGTATAGATCAAAGAAGCAGTAAATTAGTTTTAAGTTCATGCTGGACACTAGTTTGTTATTTCACCTTAAAAATGCACACTGTATTTGCTTAAAAAAATCAGAAAATACTTCCAATGAAATCATGGTCTGTATCTGATTATTCTTTCTCGTTATCTGTACCTATTCATTAAAATCACCAGCTGGGTAGCTTCTTTAATTTACTTCTGAATCTCTTTGGAAACCTCTTCTAACAGTAATACTTTACCTCACACATATATAAAAGCAGATGCTGACCAGAGAGCAGCTTATGGCTGACAGAGCGTCAGCCTTATGTGCAATACCTACCTCACCTTTTTCATATGCTGTAAACAACAATGTGAGAAATAAGCACACTATGGAGCAATTGAAACACAAAAGGAATCCCAATGTAGTTGCAGTTTGGATAATTCAGTTTTGAAAAAAATGAAGCTGCAAAATAGGTAAGTAAAACCAAGAAAAAGAATGTTTTGTGTATTCTCCAGCTGCATTTTCCACAGTAATAACTAAGTTAGTTTACTGCATCTTTTAATCCCGATATATATGGGTAGAAGTCTAATTAGAATTCATTTTTCTTATAACAAAGATTATTGATGTTTAGATGTAAGTCTGTTGGCATTGCTTGAGGCTTTGTTCGAGCATTGAAACTCATCCTGAATCACAAAAATAAAGGGTTGGATGGGGCTTAAATGCTTACTTATCTAAGCCCCCTGCATAGACACAAAACCTGTATATTGTTTTTCAAGAACATTCAGTAAAAGAAATTGCACAGAGGGTTGAGATAATCTCTTCCATTGCTATAGCTCTTTCATAGCTGGATTTTCCTTTTTCTGCCTTCTGGTAGTCAACGCGAGTCTTTCCCTGCAAACTGAGTCTATCTCTTTCTGTCCTTCAACAGAAGATAGGGAGAAGAATTGACCAGCTGTTCTCACAACCTTTTGTCTATCGGCAACTTATGATCAGTCTAGAAAGCAAGCATTTGATGAGACACAAAAAAACCCTCAGTTTCCTTTAACCTTTTGCTGTAAGTCATGCATTTTGACCTATGTGAGTGTCTGAAAGCTTCTTCCTGTGTGGGCTTACTAAAGGTGAGGCAGGTGTTGCACATAAGGCTGACACTGTCAGATAATGTTTGGATAGTGTTATGTCTTCTTCAAGGAATACCATATACCTCACACAGAAAGAATATGTCTGCTCTGTATTGGTCAAAAGCTGTCAAAATTAAAGGGCTTTGTATATATTTTGCTGCAGACAGTCGGCAAGACTTTTGAATTGAGCATGTTCAAAAGCGATTAAATCCTTGTTCCCCTACTTTGAGATTCCAGATCACTTCAGTAATTTTGTCTTGACTACTGAATATGAAATTTCTTGTTTGAACAAATGCTAGTTTCTATTTCAGTATGTTCAATTCCAAACTTTAACTGCTTGATTAAAAAGTTCACTGCATGTGTAGTACAGACATGTATCCACAGGTATTTTACCTATTTTTCCTAACCTGTGAGTTGTAAAGTAACTTTCGCCAATTGAAATTATTTTAGTTGTTTTTGGTGGCTGTGATTTCAAAACGTTCTTTCTCTTCTTGAAAGAGAATGCTTTGTCAACCAATGCAAGCACTATCTTTAGTCTCTTTCTGACAAGAATATATGCTGTTATAGCCAGTTGCGGGAAACTTTACAATTGTTGACATGAGGAGAATAATTTCTGCAAAAAGGTCTCAGCATCTAGTATTTCAGGCTACAAATGATGGCCCTGTTTAAGGAAGTCCAATTCATTTGCCTCCATGGCACCACTGCCTTCGGACATCATACCTCAAAACATCTGTTTTACACTGCTCTCATCCAGTTACAGCAGTATGTAATCCCTCCAAGGTTCCTGTTTCTTTAGTTTTTCTTCTGTTCATAAAGTAGTATGTCTGAATATACTTTGGGCATGTACAGTTGGTCCAGATTTCTGTTTTGTATTGAATTTTGTATCATTCCAAATCATCACTCAGGTTTCCAGTACAGCAGGAGCAATACCAGAATCAGTGATGTATTGCTAGTCAAAAGCCAGTACAGCAAATAGACCTATCCCAAAACCAAAGTCTGAACATGGTTGCACACAATTTACCTTGGTGTTTTCTTGTAGATGATATTACAGTGTATCCAGCAGTACATTGCTTGTAATGGATGCTTGGTACTTACATTGCATCAAAGAAAATCATTAATTTACCATTTTGTGTGTATCTCATAATTGTTCTTACTGTTTAGAAATAATATGCCCTCTACATATTCTTTCTGCTAGGTTGATTAAACTGCAAGCATCAAATTTGTCAGGTCCTATTTTTAATTATTAATGCCTGTCAGAAGAACTGGATTTATTGTTAATGTCTAGCTTATGTATAGAGTCTTTCTTAATCAAAATGAGCAGTTCCTTTTTATACTTTGAGGTTCTAAACAGTAAATAAGCATATGTACAGTTATTGCTAGGCAAGCTTAAGTTTGCACACAATTTATAACCCAGAAGTAGAAAAGGATATATTGTCTTGACACTTTCCCATCTTTGTATCTCTTCATAAAATCTTTGCTGGTAGTAAATTTAACACATCCGTTGTTTTTTGGGGTTTGGTTTTTGTTGTTGTTGTTATTTCGTTTTGCCTTTGTTTTTTGTTTTTATTCTTTTTGTTTGTTTGTTTTGTTCTTGGTTTTTTGGTTTGTTTGTTTTGTTGTGGTTGTGATTGTTGCTGTTTGGTTGGATTTTTTACCAGAGGCTGAAATTCTACTAGCAATGTGCTGAGTCATCACATATTAGAGAGATACCAATAGTAACTGTGTGAATACATAATGACTATGCATTAAATATTGTTTGCATTTAGAAAGGGAAAAACCTAAAATCCTTCTATATTATGTTCTGTAGTTATTGTAAGTTATAGTCCGCAGCAAGGACTGTCACAGGAGAAAAGCAGGTGCTCAGGAGAAATTTCTTTAGATGCAAATACTGGACAAGGCCTGGCAGACTCTGTTGTCACCGCTCCTCTATCCATTTCTGCTACAATATGATGATCTTCTTGAACTAAAATTCCTAAGCTGTTTTAGGGCTTAGTTGCCAGCAAACAAAGTAGGAGAAGACCAAGATTATCAAAAATAAAAATGGCCCTTGGTGGCCATATCTGTAATGACCTGCTTTTCATAGCTTACTCTCGATTCTGTGAACACAAATGATGTTGCATATGTAAACAGTTAAAATTAGCTCCTGTTACCACTTGTATGTAAGTAATAAAGGTAGTTCAAACTCATTCTGGGTCTCTGTTAGATCTTCCCATCTTGTGACTGTTTTTCCAGCACTCACATACTACAGACTGTCAGTGATGTTTATATTTCTGTGGGAAAGTGTTTATTTATATGCAGTGTATTTAGCTATAATTTCTTTCTGAAATCTCTGTAATTTGAATAAACATGATTGGAGAGGTAATTAAGAGGTGGTTTTAAGATTTCTCAGTACTTCTGCCCAAATCTTAAAGCTCTTGGTTCAGTATGAAAATCATCCTGGGAACACCCATTGATGGGTAAAGAGGAGGTGATCACATTAACACTTTTGATGATACAGGTGACTAAGGTGGAGCTGTTAGGCTGATGTGTGTAACCCCTGAAGCAATGGATGAGGTCACCGAGTGTTTGCTGCATTCTTTCTGAGAGACTCAAACCAGTATTTCATCTTTGACTTATTTTGCTTATGTTTAAAAGGGCGGAGTGCTCTCTTAAGCTTTTAAAATGCAGTATGCAGTAACACGTGTTGTCCAGCCTTTCTGCTTGCAGCATAGGAAATGCTTGGGTAGTGTAACAATTGTATGATGCTCATGGCTGGAACATAACAACCTTATATTCTGCACTAGTTGTAGGCAGCTTCTGAGTTCCAAGTAAAGCTTGGTATGTCGGTTTTGACCAACATCAGTTGGATTCTTTTTTTCTGGAAAGAATCCTTCTCTTCCTCTAATGAAATATTCCCTAAAACTTTTTAGAATATTAGGAATTGCAGTGACTAAAAGTTGTTAATGAAGTCCAGTAGCTTATTTCTCATAAGAATCAGGTATTTCACACTTACAGTTTTATTTTTACGGTTACATAATTTTCCCAATAAAACATTTTGTTTTAGCACCAGCTTAAGTGTTTCCAGGACACAGGAACACATGAAGAAATTGAGAAGCCTATGGCTTTTAGAACTTTCATTGATTCTGCTAGTATTTTTCATGTTATTTGTCTTATCCCTAGGTAATTACTAATAAAAGTTTCCAAATATTTTGTGATGGCCTGATAAGCTCTAAGGGTTAGTCTTATTTTTGCAAGGATAAGAAACATACAGAGATAAAAAGTAGTAAAAAATAAAGGAGAAAGATGCATTTTCCTTTTACTATAGGGTATTCAGAGAATTCTGTATGCTGCTTCATGTTTTAGCAAAAGATTTTATGATATTTCATCTGTAAAATATATAGTGATAAATCAATCTAAGTACATTTGACTCCATATCTCACAGGTTTTTAGCCCACATATCTCTAAGGAGTTCTAACTTCCTTTATTCTGGCACCTGCTTTTCCTGTTACAGCACATTTTGAATAAATTGTAGGTAACCCTTCAAACATTCACCTGTTCACTGAGGATTTTATTGGCCCCAAGTAACTAAGAAGCTCTTTAACTACCTCAAAATCCATGTTGTTGATGATCAGGCTGTGTTTTTACTTTCCATATAGAGTTTTGCTGTTTAGGGGGACACTGTAATGAGGTAACATTAAGCATGTAATATTTTTTTAACTGTATAGAGTGTGTTCTTATAGAATCAACATGCACACATCCTGTGCAAAATCAATTACTGTTTAAAATTTGCTATGTGCTTTTAAATACTTTGCAATTTTTAGAAGCAGCAGTATTAAAAAATGAGTAGACTAACATCCTCAGCACTGCATTTCTTCCTTTGGTCAATTTAAATGAAAATTTCACAGAGGTTTTGCTGCTTTTTTTTTTTTTTTCATTTTAATTTAATCTATTCATCAGTTTTATTTAATGTAATATAAAGTGACACTTAATTCTATCATATCTGGCTAATATGTAACTCATCTGTCACGCACCCAGAGAGATTCTTTAGGGTGTTCAGGTGTCATGTGTAATTTATAATACAGGTTTGTTGCATGAGAATGGAAAATTTAAAGCTGAACGTATTTGTTTTTCTTTCTCTTTGAATAGAAGGGATGGAACTGATAGCAATATTTTTAAGACTCTATTCCAATATATTTGCTTTGATAATATTGACCTTGGATTTCTATAACAAAAACAAAGATTCAGAAACACAAAAAATATTCTTGCAAAAACATTCTCTCAGAAATTGTATGTCTGGAACATGCCTGTTTTTAGGAGGAGAAGGTCAGGAACAGTAGAAGAGATCAGATGATATCGAAGTAACAACTCAACTAGTAATAACAACAACTCATCTAATAATCATAAACACAGTATTTACTTTCTGTAATATACTGAAAGTTCTGTCTCTTTGGCAGCTCTCTTACTATGTCTTCCCAGGTGCCTCCTCTAATACTCGATACCCAAAGTATTGAACTAAACAGTATAATGTTTAGTGATCAAATGAAATGAATCTCAGTGGAATAAATCAAGTGTGTCACCCATGAAGGATAATTATCTTTTATTTTCTCAACTATTGTTCCATCCAAGATTTCTTGACTTTCATACTTGTGAAATAACAGATGCTACCACTATATTTATGATGCAATAAACATTTCAGTATTTTTTAAACATCTTAAAATTAAGCTGGATAAGGAGAACTGATTTGCATAGTTGTAATGATTCAAACAGTATTCTTTTCTAAGAAAAAGTCTAGAGCTAACTTGAAGAAGAAGCTGGGAGAGGCCACAGCCAGGATAGCCAACTGAACTAACCAGTGGGATATTCTATACCATACTGGTATCATGGGGCATGGAGGCAACCTGGCCAGGCAAAGGGTGCAGAGTTTGAGTGGATAGCAGGTTCCGGGTGGTGAGCAGTTGTGTTGTACATCACTTGTTTTATATATTATTTTGTTAGTATTATTGTTATTAGTGTTTCTTCTCTCTTTGTGTTGTTCTAGTAAACTCTCCTTATCTCAGCCCATGGGGTTTTACCTTTTTCTCCGTATTCTCCTTCCCATTCCACCAGGGTTGGGAAGGGGAGAGGAGGAGCAAGGGTGGTGCTTAGCTGCCAGCTGGGCCTAAACCATGACAGATTCCCTTTGGAACTTGCAGATCCATGAGAAAGGAATTTAACTTTGATTAACATTGTTTGCAGCTTTTCCTGCTTCTTGTCTTTTGGTAAATGCTATGCATCCAGCTTTAATCACCTTCCTGATGCTTTTTTTCATAGCCATTTCATAGCACTTTCATTATGGCCTGGCTATTTGGAGATGAGCATAATTTTTAAATGGCATAATTTTCTCATAAAGCCTCAAAGCTATAACAGCTCTTTCTGCTAATTTAACTAAAATATATGAACACCAGTGCCATACATGAAGCTATGTTGATGTAGAGGAACCATGTAGAGGAGTATTTTTTCCTGAGACATGTACTGTTTTTTGAGACGCTTGGAAGAAGAAAAGCAACTTTGTCTTTAGGCTGCTATATTATTGTGCATAATGGCCTATCAAGCCACCAGGGTAGTTCTAGATGACATCATTTGTACCAGCTAGAGAAAGACAAGTGTAAAATGTAACAAGAAATAAATAAGTGAATTATGAACTAAGAAACTACATTTCACCTGTCCTTCAAAACATTCCTGATAAGCAAGACTAGTTTTACTGAGATCACGTTGCATGCTGTGTGCCTGGAATAACAGTCAGTGCTAGTATCTGAGTGACAGATGCTGACCTGATGCTCAATACAGTGCTCTAAAAGATGTTTGTTTCATAACAAAAAAAAAAAAAAAACCCAAACAAAAAACCAACCAAACAAAAAACTCCACACATACACAAAAAAACCCCAAACAAAACCCGAGAAGAAATTAGTGGTAGTATCTCATTTTTAGAGAAGTGGAATGAAATATAGAATGTCTATGTGGTTTATCAATGTTTGCATTGAAATTCCATGAAAGAACCCCTACGCCATTGTGGTTAGATTTTTCAATGTTGTATTTGGATCATTAGCCAGTGATACCAAATCACTTTTTTAAACCATTAATTGAGCATGGCAGTTTGTTTACAGTTGCTGATCCCAAATGTAAAGGGGAAAAAAGCATGGGCTTTTTTTGACAGGACTGCATTGTAGAGTTGTGGTATTTATAGTAAATTTTATGAAGGCACTTAAATTCCTTCATATTGAAAGTAGAGACTTCTGTGGATTTCCATTATAGATTGAGACAGAAATTTTTACTGATGGTCAATGTTAAAGGCAGATTCCAGTTGCATCTTGGTTCATGTAGTTATTTTTTTGCATTTTGTCTGTTTATAACCTGTTTTTAAGCCTCTTCTATGAATACTACAGTCCTTCTGAGCACTGGGAGAAATGTATCCCTTCTCCAGGGTGACATTACCTTATTTTGTAAATTATAAAGGAACATAATGAAGTAAAGAGATGCCTAACTAAGAATGGTTTGCAAACTGCAAAAATATGTGCAATTAAATGATCTGTGTCTGTGGAACACATACATATCAGTTATTCCAAAATTGTATATAGTCACTGACTAGACATCATCTTTGTGAATCAATCAATATAAAAATAATATATATCAACTCATTAATCTTTACATTGTGCAGATATATCCAGAAGTCTTCACTATTCTTTTGTCATGTTACTTCTTTTGCTCTTGCCTGATTCTAGGCATGCCTGAAAAATCTCCATTTAGTAATCCCAGTAGTTCTCTCCTGCCAAAAAATGTTCTGCCAGAAATGCTATGCTTTACAGTTTGCAAGCACTGTATTCACATTAATATGATTTTAAGATACTTACTCTTCCAAATCTGTGTACTTCTCCTCAGTGCAAGCAAAAAAGAAAGGGCATCAAAAAGTACCATAAAAGTTGACCACAAAAAGTACCAGCCTAGCTTATCCTCCAGGCAACTCATCACTTTGACCAACCATCTATGTCCATCTTTCCTCTGTCACTGCAGCTTCTTGACCAACAGCAGTTATACTTCCTACTACCCTCAAATTTTCATCTCCACTGCACCCACTGTTTTTTTCAGACTCCTCTTCTTGCTCCATAGTATCTGTTCCTTCAATACCTTGTGATATCTACGAAGAAGGGAAAGCATGATAGAGGATGGGAGAGTGCAGAGTTGAGCCAGGGAGGTTCTGAGAGAGACGGTGGTCCTGAAGGTCATTCCAAACTTCAGAAGTCCTTCACTCCCATCATGTTTCCTTTCTCTTGATTGTGAACTGGTTACCATCAATTCTAGTGCATGAGAAAGCAGCAAGGTATCGTTTCTACGATATGTGTCTTGTTCAACTATGAATTGTTTCTGTGGGTTGGCAGACTTGGGGGAGACAAAAGGGGAGGAGGGGAGTTAGAACACGTACAAAACGATAGCCAGTATGTCTCACTGGAGGCAGACATTGAAATCTAAATATATTCAATTAATTTAGCATGGAAAATTTTTAAAATCCCAGTTGCTGGGTTTTGTCATGATTATTGCCTACCTCTGGTGATCTCTCTGATCAGTCTTAAGAAAATTTTGATCCTAAGTAAGGAACTACTACAAAACTCAGTGTTTTCTTTGCAGTTTTAGTTGATAATGTAGAACATACATCCATTCATTATATTTCTGACATCCCAATTCAACTTATTCTTTCATCCTTCCAGAATCTGGATGAATGGGGATGAGAAGAACATAGTAGGTGCTACTAACTTCTGTATCGGGAAAAATGGCACAGCTAACTGATTATTCCTTTACTTTCTGGGACAATACTATTAGTTGTGGAGAGTCTGATAATCTGTCCAGAGAACTGGTTAATGGAATCACTGAAAAAGAATTTTATCTTGGAGCATCACATTTGGTTTTCACAACAGAGCAAAAACATGTAGGTTTTAATATTTTTTTAAACTTTCTGAATTTTCCCTATTCTTTGCAAGACATCATCTAGAGCTGAAGCCCAGTGTTTCATTTCTGTGGGTTGATAGACTGGAGGGGAAGTAAATGGGGGGCAGGGGGTTGGTCATAGCAAAAATAACAGTGATTATCATTTAGTAAGCAGTTTAATAGAAACTGCAATGCATGTAAGTTGTTTTTGGTTTTCTAATTGTTCTGTTATTGAGAGGTTGTACTACAGAGAAAATTTCTGTTGTAAAGAAGCAAAAAATAGTAGTTGAATTAATCTGTTGGAACTCTTCTTCCAGCTCATTTGACACGCCTAGAAACAGCATACAGCGTTCTTTTAAATGAAGGGAAAACAAATATCAGTGTTGTTTTAAAGCAGTAATCATTGTGGAAGTGTATTAATGAAAAATAAAGTATATCTGTGCTTGGGAAAGAAAATGGTCACAGTTACTGAGATAGCCAAGATTAAATCCTAGACAATTCAATGATGCATCCTATATTTAAGGTTATCAGTATACATGTCTATGTTTGAAAAGAAATGTTGCTTATAGTTCTTTCTGCAGTTCAAGAACAATTTCTTGCTCAAATAAGACTTATTTTTATGTCTTCGAGTGGATTGCTACTACAAACCAGGTTCCCTAAAAGTTTTTTATAATTCAATCCATGTATATGGAAACCTAGGAGGAAGGAGTGGTACAATGGTCAGACTGACCAAGGCATAGATACTGTACTTCTTTCTAGTTCTGCAAGAAGTCTGTGCTTACAATTGCTAGGTGTTTGTCTTATCTTACAGCGTTTTCAGAGAGTTGTGGTTGGGACAATTTTGATGAGAATTAAAAGATATGTCTTCTCGAATGGACAGCACCATTTAAAACAAAACTTCAGGTTTCACTTTCCTAAAGCTATTCAAAATTCTGAATCTGTGTTCTCTTAGGAGAGTGCCCTATCTATCATGTATTCAAATATGGTAAGCTTGGGTGATTGGTCTATCTACCTACCTATCTACTTTCTCTTAAAACTTGTACATTCTTCTAGATATAAATCATTGAAGCAGAAATTGTTATAACTTCTAGTTCAGTGTCACTAACTGTAGGATAAGGAAACCTTTTCATTCTCTTGATGTATATCTCAGTGACTATGTATTTTGTATACAGAGGGATAATTACAGCAGGTTTCAACTCGGAATGTCTTGTCATGTGTTAATACATTTATTTTCCTGTAGTATGATTATATTGATCTTTATGTGTTAAATGGAAAATAGAGGCATGATATTTTTGTCAAGTTAAAATATTTGTGGTGTTTTTCAGTAATATTTTCAATCAGGAGTTAATTATATGTTCAAATTGTTTTGATGTGAAGCATCTTGCTAGATATCTGAAAGATTAACATGAATGTGAGCAAACAATTTATACAGCTACTAAAAACTGGATGAGTTACTGTGTTAATAAATGTGGTAGAAAATGAATTTATAAAGGAGGTAAAGATCTGTTTAAGGAGGAGATCCTTAGCTTGCTTTTAATATCACAGCATCATATTCTGCTGCACTGTATAACAGGTAAACAAGAACAGGATAAAGATCAGAAAATAACCGCTTTACTTAAGTAAAAGTATTTAAACTTTTCTTCCTAAATTCCTGCGACAGCGAACCTGTGATTTCTTGTTAGAACAAGACAAAAGAAACAACCTAGCAAAAGCAGGAGTGTTGATTTACCTCTATCCAAATCTTACTGTATGTTGATAACTTAATCATTACAGATCTGTTTGCTATTGGATGAAATAATTCTTTTTGTATTCCTAAGTATTTTATAACTCCTTGCCATGGCTTTTCCTCAAAGTGCCCAAACTGAAATACTCCAGATTAAATGTAAAGGGTTTGTATTACTTTCTTGTATGTTCAATACTTTGCTACATATTACCAATATCTATCTTGAACTAGAAGTCTTCAATTTTTTTTGGTTAAGGCTCTGAACGTGAAACTGGTCGCCGCCTAGCTGGGGATTTCAGAGATTATTGGGAAGCAAGGATATCAACTTGCAAAATTGAAAAAGTCACTTTGCCTCAAATGAGGTGCAAGTTCTTAATGGGGGAGTAATGTGAGAAAGTGCAGGATTCACTGAAGAATTTGAAAGATTTTGTGAAATGCAGGTGAATTCTCAGAACCACCAGATATAGTCATCCAGCAAATTTATCAAAAACGTATCAAAAAACCTGTGGGGAGATTAACAGCCATTCCACTGTGGGTTTTATGACCACAGATACATAACAGTTAAATCTCTAGCAAACTTTTATTCCCTATAGTTTGATTGCTAATTAGTGGAGTATTCATTTGAAGGTTAAGGAATGATAGTAGACTTCATTGCTTCTAATTTTCCTATGAAACCTAATATATGATTCATGATAAAGGGCCTGAAGTTCATATCTTGCTTTAGCATAATCTCTTTGTTCTTTGCGAAGTAAGCTTGTCAACATTCTGGTTCCTTAGTTCATGTAAGTTATGAATTTTTTATTAAATTATAGATATAAATCATGCCAGCAATTTGTTATGTGAACTGGCAGAGGCAATTATTGGAGCAATGGATAGAACAAAGACACAGAGGGAACTGTTTTCCTCAACAAATAAATGGAATTTGCTAGGAAACTTGGTTTCTCCAAGAAATGCAACCTGTGTCATTCTGTTATATTCTGGGTTTGTGCAGGAAAAAACCTGGTTTGTTGGTTTGTCACCAGATTTTTTTTTTTTCTTCTTTTTTTTTTTTTTCTTTTTCTTTGTGTATTTGTAAGTCTTTGGTTTTGATAACACCTTCATTTTTATAAAGAAGGAATAAAGTTTCAGAGGTCAAATAGATGGACTGATTTGAACCATTGGTGTTTAAAAGACTTGCAGCAAGTGTTTGGCACTTGATCAGTTACTACCTAAACTGAATTACAGAGTTGTTTTCCTCTTTAATAGAAAAGAGGGGTAGTGTTATAATTTCCTACAGAAACAATATTTAGTTTTATTTTCTTGATGTTTGAAAAATACCTGCTTAAATAGATACCATCTCAACTGTGTGTTTCAAAGGCTTTGAAAGCTCTGTAAGTGTGCTTTTCTATGGATAATGTATTTCATACTGAGATTTTACCTTAGGAAATGTTAAGTTTCTAAGTTATTTAAGTTACATTTAAATGCAAAATGGCACATTTTATTGGTAGTTTGTTGAGACCTGTCGAATGGAGAATGTTTCATCAGTAGAATCATAGCAAATGAGTTTCTAAACAATTTTATTTTTTTTTTTTTTTTTTTGAACAGCATTGCTGGCAAAAATAAGCAGTGCATTCTCATGTGGTTTCCATTAAATAGCTAAGTAATTTTCTAACTGTGCTTTACAGCTTTTGAAATAACTGCCAGAATCACTAATAGCCTAGTTTAGACTGTGCCTCTGATAACAGGAAAATTAAAGATTTCTGTGGAATTATGGTATGGGTTCTAAAGTCCTTTTATCTTGAGTTGTTGAAGATGATTTGGAAAGCTTCTAATATATGTGTTCTGGATTGGAGATAAGAAATGCGTGCTAGATTATGGAGTATAAAAATTGAATATGACATTTATTTTTAATGGGCAACACCTAGAACACTCTATCAGAGAGGAAATGTTCTCCATCTAATTCATTTTACTTGCATTTGAAACTAGATTGAAGGGTGGCTGCACTGTTATTCAGGGAGATGGCTGGTGTTTTGCTGCAGCGTATAATGTGGAATATGTCAAGTGTCACAAAGTTTGCATTTCCTTGTTTTAGAAGATTTCATAGTTACCTTTATTAGTTTCTTGTCCCAAATTCAATTTCAGGATAACTAAGAATATGTTGTACGCATAATTTTACAGGAGGAAGTGAAAAACAGGCAAGTAGAGATATGCTAGCTATGATTCCATAGCTATTATTAAAAGGAATGGGGAGTTCCTTACCTCTTACATTTTGATTGTTATTACAGTATAATCATAGAATGCTTTGGGTTGGAAGGGACCTTTAAAGGTCATCTAGTCCAACACCTCTGCAGTGAGCCGGAACATTTTCAACTAGATCAGTTGCTTAGAGCCCTGTTCAACCTCACCTTCAGTGTTTATACCACCTCTCTGGGAAACCTGTTCCAGTGTTTCACCACCCTCACTGTAAAAAATTTCTTCCTTATACCTAGTCTGAATCTACTCTTTTTTAGTTTAGAACCATTATTCTTTGTCTCATCACAACAGGCCCTACTAAAAAGACTGTCCCCATCTTTCTTAAAGCCCTCCTTTAGGTACTGAAAGGCCACAACAAGGCCTCCCCAGAGCCTTCTCTTCTTCAGGCTGAACAACCCCAAGTCTCTCAGCCAGTCCTCATAGGGTAGGTGCTCCAACCCTCTGATCATTTTTGTGGCCCTCCTCTGGTCCTGCTTCAACAGGTCCATGTCCTTCTTGTGCTGAAGATGCCAGAACTGGACACTACTCCAGGTGAGGTCTTGCCAGAACAGAGGGGCAGAATCACCTCTCTTGACCTGCTCACCACTCTTCCTTTGATGCAGCCCAGGACATGTTTGGCCCTCTGGTCTGTGAGCACACATTACTTGCTCATGCCCAGCTTTTCATCCACTAGTACCCCCAAGTCCTTCTCCAGAGGGCTGCTCTCAATTCCTTCATTCCTCAGCCTGTATTGATACCGAGGATTCCTCTGACCCATGTGACAGACCTTGCACTTGGCTTTGATGAACCTCATGATATTTGCACAGGCCCACTTCTCAAGCTTGCCCAGATTCCTCTGGATGGCATTCCATCCCTCTGGCATGTCAACTGCACCACTCAACTTGATGCCATCTGCAATCTTGCTGAGGGTGCACTCAATCCCACTATGTCCTTGATGAAGATACTAAACAGCACAGTACAGGCCCATGAGGGACACCGCTTGTCAATCAACTCCATCTGGATATCAAGCTATTGACTATTACCCTCTAGATGAGACTATCCAACTAATTCGTTATTCACTGAACAGTCCACCATCAAATCCACTTCTCGCCAATGTAGAGAGAAGGATGTTGTGGGAGACCACATCAAAGGCCTTAGTAAAGTTCACATAGATGACAACCCTAGCTCTTTCCTTGTCCACTGATGTAGTCACGCCATCATACAAAGCCACTAGGCTGGTCAGGCAGGACTTGCCCTTGGTGAAGCTGTGCTGGCTGTCTCAAATCACCTCCCTGTCCGCCATGTGCCTTATTATAGCTTCTCGGAGGATCTATTCCATGATCTTCCTAGGCACAGAGGTGAGGCTGACAGGTTGGTAGTTCCTAAGGTCCTCCTTTCTACCCTTTTTAAAAATTGGTGTAATGTGTCCTCTTTTCAGTAACCAGGGACTTCACCTGACTGCCAGGACTTTTCAAGTGTCATGGAAAGTGGCTTAGCAACTACATTATCCAATTTCCTTGGGACTCTGGGATATATTTCATTAGGTCTCATAGACTTGTGTATGATCAGATTCCTCAGGTGGTCACAAACATGATCTTCTCTTACAGTGGGAGGGACTTTACCCCCTGGTCCCAGTCTTGCAATCCATCAGCTCAGGAGGTGTGGGGAGAGAGGTTGCCAGTGAACACTGAGGCACAAAAGTTGTTGAGTACCTCAGCCTTCTCCTTGTCTGTCGTTACCAGCTTGACATTGTTGCTCCTCAGGGGGGTATGCTTTCTTTGACCTTCCTAATAAATAATATATTACTGAAGCTACAGTTGTAAATCTGTATTTTAATTGCTTTCTAAAATGAGCATACTGACGATGAATTTGTATAAACTTTTGACAGTAATATCAGTTATGAATAATCAGTCATTTTTGTAATGAGAGGCTCTAAAGCAATGATGATACTCAAAATTTGAAATCTGTCACACCAAATAATTAGTGACACTGTTAAATAGTGTCCTTAGTATTCACTATCCTCAGTCAAAACACTGCCTCTTCTACTGTTCCAGCCTTCAACTGGAAAGCAGAATAGATAGATGGCAGTCTTTTTCTGGGAAAAAAAAAGAGTTAATAGTAATTAAATGAAAACAGCAACTTTGAGGAAATTATTATAGACACAGAGATTATAGACAGTCGAGACAATTTTTACATCCTTTTTTAATACCAGCTAGTTTTGATTGCTAGATACAGCTGGCTAGATAATTTATTTCATGGAGGCTCTATAAAAATCATTCAAGTTTGTAACCACTGAATTCACCATTTTAATTTCTTCATTAAATTAATTATAAATGAAATATTTAAAATTTCTTTTGAATAATAGTAAATACTTTGTTTTATCTTTGAAAAGTCCGTAGTACAAATGCAAGAAGTTTTAAAATGTTAAATGGCAAGTAATTGTAAAAGAAAAGAAGGCCAAGTATTTTGTAGGAAGAACTCCAAGCAAAATGTTTTTGACAGGCTCTAAATTTATTTTCTTTCAAATGTGTTTTCTATAAAACTGACCATTTCATTTGATTTTTTTTTTTTTTTTTTTTTTTTTTTTATGTAAGCTACACTGTTTTTAAGACATTTTCTGACTTTCTTTTTTCTGTACTGGTATCTTCACTAGTTTAGTTAGCCTGTTTTTCAATAAATTAGATATAAATAACTGTTGGCATGAAGCAACATCATCTCGTACCTCTTTGTCCTTTCCTGATTTCCCCACAGATGTGGTTATGCTTCAGTTGGTCTCTGTCACAATGCAGATCTACAGGTCTTGAGGTGTGAAACCAGAAAGGAAGGAGGCAAGCTGTACTCAGAATTTCACTTCACTAAAGATGTCCATACCCTTCTCTGTGATGCCTCCCAAATTTTTTGAAGCAGTCCTCAGAGCTGCTGCCCACTGCTTATTTCTCTCTGCTGCTGCTTCCCTTCTCATGCTTTCCCTACATGGCCAGGTAGTGTTGGAAATCAAGAGAGTCTGGCTTACACAAGGAACTGAATATACTGTGTTGCTGGGGCAGATGGGGTTCCAGAGCAGCAGTCCTTGAGGATGGTGGATGACTTGAATAATGTCAGTCTGGTGGCTGCAGTACTCAATTTAAGCATCAAATGTAAGTCTAAAGAAATCGAAGGAAACGCAGACAGGTGAGAGCTTGGGGATAAGGAAGATGTGGGGCTAGGACAGTGCTACGGACATATGACACTAAAGTGTATGGTGTCCAGGAAGAGGGCGGACACTTCCTGGATGGGAGAGATATCAGGCTCCCACACTGTTTGGAAGGAGCCTTGTACTTGCCCATCAGTGAATTCCTTTCTTACCTTTCATATTGGGGAAGATAGAGAGAAGCAGCAGTGGCCCAGTCTAGGTAGACTTTGTTAGATAAAAGAAAGGACTCTATGCTTAGTGATACTGGAAACAGTGTGAGGGATAGTCAAGAAGTAGGAGCAATCCAACCTAATCTTGCCCTTGCTTTCTTCTGCAGGGGAGGGACAACCAGAAGAGTATGCAAGGAGATCCCTAATTTGAGTTTTGTCGCCCAAAGTGTTCTGGGGCTTTACTCTGGTCAGAAACTGCTGTGATTTCTGTAACAATTTATTTTTTCAGGGTGTTAACTTTCCATCTGTCCCTTAGTGCAACTAATGTAGGAAGGCACTGCAGCATCCAGGCCATGAGGAACAGCAGGTAATTAATGGTTTTAGAAGGCTGTTTGTCCTCAACTCAGAGGAGGAAAAATATAGGTTAGATACTCTGTGTCAAGAACTCTTCACAGAAACAAAATGGAGAAGTCGATTCTTTCCCAATTCAATGTTGCTTCAGACAAAATGAAACTATATAGTTTAATTTCTTGATTTCCACTGATCTTATTTATTCTACATAAGGCAAATGATCCTTTTTTTTCCTGCATGTGGTGTAGCACAATTACAAGTTTATTTTTAAAGTGTTGGTTGTTGAAATTCTGTGTTTGTTCATTTTTTTAAGATATGTTTTTTCCTTCATGAACCATGCTTTTAAATTGCATTGTATTTGTTTAATGTAGCGTATATACCTCTTGAGCTTTAATGTTAGTAAAACCACAGCACTTATCAATGGCTTCTCTCAGGGCCATATACTCTGTAGAATTCTATGTGGCCCTGAGATTGAGCCATTGGTAGGAGGTGCCTTCAGAATCCTGCCACAATAATAAAAATTAGGATTGTTGTTAAATGCACTGAAATTGGGGGGGGGGGGGGGGGGGGAAAATAAAAAAAACCCACCCTGATTTTTTTTTAGGGAGGAAAAAAAAAAAAAAAAAAAAAAAAAAAACCA
>WTSP01006287.1:0-33497 GCA_025331215.1 Actenoides lindsayi | reverse complement strand
CCCCGATGGTCGGCCCCCCCCATAAACTTTTCTCTCTTCCTTTTTTGGTTTTTTTTTTCCCCCCCCCCCCCCCCCCCCCCCCCCCCCTTAGAGTGCAACTGTATTTCTTTTCAGACTCTGCATTTCTCAGCTATCCTAATAGCACTTAACACATCTGTTCCTGGTTGAGTTCATCTCTTTTGATTGCAGTAATCAGAGTTGTACACAGCCTTCCACATAACATCTTACTGCTGATGTTGTACAACATCACTTGTATTTTCTTATCCGTACTTTGCCTCAAGCATGCTAGAAGTATATTGACCTTTTTCTCAGCCATATCATATTTATAACTCATAATCATCTGCGGAGAAGTTAATACACTTATTTCTTTCTTCCCCTCTATTTTCCAACTGAAGAGACTTCAGCTTATAACAGAAGTTTTTCTGTTAACCTATAAATTGGTGCATTTAATCACTCAATTCTTATTATTCCAGTATTCTATACTATTCATTTCTTGTATAATGTTACTGCACTCTTTGGTATATCAGGATCATAGGCCTTAAGAATCTTTCGCCATCCTTATAAAAGTCACAAACTAGTGCCAAGAAGTTGCATGTTTCTGTATTATTATCAGATTGTTTTTGTCAAAAGGAATTCAATTTGAGGTTATCAGTAAGATGAAGTCAGGCTGTACATGGAAGTGTATAGTGGAAGGATGAGCAGCAGTCTGCATAAATTGAAATGAGAGGTTCAGACTGAGTAGAAGGAGAAACTTTCCCTGTGTGACTGTAAGAACACTGAAGGAGAGTTTGTGCAACCTCCATCCTTGGGCAATTTTAAGGCTTGACGTGATAAAACTCTGAGAAATTTGGTCTGATATCATAGTGGGCCCTGCTTTGAGATGGACATTGAACCAGATGACCTACTGAGGTCTCTTCCAGCTTGAATTATCCAATTTTCGTCAGAAAAACATGTCTTCCTTTTTTAATTCCAGTACAGATCTGCTGAGTCTCTTCCATCTCTTTAAGTATATATGTCACAAAAGTACCTTATGAAGCCATGTTTAGTCTATTGCAGTATTCTTGGGAAACAGCCTGAAAAAGAAAAAAAGAAAAGGCAAGTTTTAAGTACAGGCAGATATATAGAGAATAAAAAGTAAAAGGAAGAAAATATCTCAAGGCATGTGTCTAGGCCAATTCTCACCATGATAGCTGCACACAAGCAGAATGGTCTTGAATTAATAAAAGTTTTTTGTATGGAGTTATATTTGAGTTAGAGAGGGGATTGGGTGGACAAGTCATGCATAGAACTTAAAAAAAAAAAAACCTGGCAAAACTTGGTTTTAGTTATTCCCAAAGATTAAACTTATTTGTTCAATAACTGTTGCTTGTTTAATTAGTTTTCTAATTCCCAGGCTATTTTTTCAAATCTAGGGTACTACCTGACACACAAAAAAAATATTCCTATAAAATATTCTTTTGCTTCATACCCTCCTGCTTTTCTTTGTCTATTGCATTACATGGTGAGGTACATACATTAATTAACACTAAAAGTTTCAGAAATGTTATTTTTAAATGTGATTTGTTATTTTTTATGCCTCCAAATTAAACACTCTCAAACTGCTTAAGGTAGTATGGTTACTGGCTTTAATGAAAATGTTCTGATCTTCTCCATTCTTGGCTTCAAAAACTTAGAGCAGTGAAACATACTTTTAAAAAATGTAGTATTATGATTGGCTTTCTGTTATAAATATGTACCAAGATTTTCTCAAGCCAGGAAAATTAAGGGCTTGTTATTCATACACGCATTTCACTGAGTTTAGAGTACCATGCAATGAAATACTATGAAACTCACATTCAGGTATTTTGTGAGGAATTCACTAGATAAATGAGAAGCCTGAAATTATTCTGTCCACAGTGATCACAAAAATCAGACAAACACTATCAGTGTTGACCTCCAAAAGTTAGAGACAAGCCAAATATTACATCTCTTAAGGGTTTTAGGGGAAGAGTAAGAACGGCTGTTACAAGTAGCAACAGAGAGAGATTAGATTCCTAGCTGTGATCAGCATCATTAGTTTAGTGAGATTCCATGGATATAATTGAGGGTGACAGACATTTCAAGAACCAAACTCCATTCGAATGGGTTGAGATGCTTTGCAAAATATTTAATGCATGCCTTACTATGAAATTTAGCTAAAAAGATGATTTGCTGGATGCATAGCCTATATCCAAAATTGTAAAGGAATTTTTATGTTTGATTTCTTTCTTTCCCCAAATATCTTTTTTACTTATTTACTGTAGATAGCTTTATAGTAATTCTAGTTTTACAAGCATATGTTGCAAAACATAAAGCAGTGATGTATGCATGTTTATAGCCAGCAATTTCAGCTTTATCTATGTTTTGTAATAATCTTCTCATTTGTAGCTGGTGATTTTTTGCTTACCAATTTAATGGAGTCAGTGAAGTCTACTGAAGGATGATTAGGAGCCCAAATGGAGCCCAAAAGCACTACTACTAACAAAAATCTCTCCCTGCATCACCATATGCACGAGTTGTTTCCCAGCTCTTTCACCCATCTGTGTCTTTTCACTCTTGAGTCCTTGATCTTCCTTCCAAACAAAGCATCTCAGCCCATTAGAGCAAGCTGCTAGCCAACTGCAATTACATGAACACAGCACCATTTCTGCCTCTGATTGATGCCAGACCCTGGCCATTTTTAGCATAAAAGTTTCAATATCAAGCATATTTATTAATCCAACCTTGATTCTTTTTTACATACTTTGTATATCTCTTTGTATAGTAAGATCTATTTATCTTACTATATCCATCTAAATTAAGTTTAAAATGGATGGCTCTTTTCTTGCTGATGAAATAGAAAATTAACTTTTTGGCCAGTAAAATGGGTCATAAAGATAACTGAGAGGAAAAAGTAATTATGGAGGGAATTCCAGTCTGGCGTAAGAAACACAACAGATCCAGGGGGCTGTGCCAGTGGGCATGGAATACATTGGTGCCGATGAATCCTGCAATGCTGTCATTAAGCCTGTTTGTTATTGTTTATCTTCTGGTTGATCATCATCATTTGTCACCATCCAGTTTCTCGCAAAGCATCCTGCTTCCAAGTTTATTACCCACTGCATGATTATTCAGTGTTGGGATTGCTGAGTGCCTGCCTGCTTACTGCTCGATGCAGGCTGAAAGTCTGGCTGACGTGTGAAGCTTTAAGTGATTGCCAAAATATGTAATTATTCCCAGTTTGGTCCCCACAGGGATTTATGAGATTTCTTTAGTTGTTCCATTTGCTTGCCCTCAGGGGTCTCTTTATAGGCACCACTTTTTCTTTCTGTTTATTTATAATGAAGCTTTGGCTTAAGTCAAAAGACAGAAGTGTGCTGGTGAACCATTCAAAGGATATTGCCTCTGTGTGATGTTCTCTCCAGTGAGTTAATATTGCTCCTTTGCATCAATGCGCATTTTCAAATTTGTCTTAACGGTTTCAGATGAAAAAAATCCCAGCAAACTCAGGAAGGCTCACTGCTGTAAAGGAGCAGTCGACTTCTTAACAATTTTTAGAGGAGGGCAGAGAATGACTTTTAGAAATGCATAGCCTTAAAGACCAAAACCTCTATTAGCATTTAGCCCTCGCAAATGCAAGTTGCACTTGTGAGTTCCTTTAAAATGGAAAGAGGAAAGAAGGCCCCTTTCTTCAGGTAGCCTCTGGAAGTAAAATCTTACATAGCTGCTATGTTAGTCTCAGAGCTACTCACTCTAGAAATTGAATGGCTGTGCATAAACACACACATACACGTGTATATATACATTACTAATAAACCCATCACCTCTGTTTCCCAAGTCCATTTTGCATTGTAATTTGGAAAAAGCACAGAGTATTTTCCACTACTCCTCAGATTCTCAGTTTCTGAATAAAGAGGATGTCTGGAGCATTTCATGCGTACTTATACCAGGAGAAAAAGCCATCTGTGTTGCAGTATAGAAATCAGAGAGGTTTCAGCAGAACTCCAGAAAATAAAGATGATTAGATAGCCACTCTACATACCAGTAATACTGTATCATCTCTTCACAGGGATTGCAAAGAACAAATCCCTGACTTTTTGCCCAATCACAAATAGCCAAATGCCAGAAGGAGCACTAGCATGTTTCTAGAGCAATGGGAGAATTTCTTGAAGCAAGGCACAAAGAGGAATAACAATGAGAGGTGGGAAGCATCATGAGAAACTGAGACAGGAGCTAAAAATTATATGGGTTTTTAGGAATAAGTAGTCTCTAACCGACTTCTTGACATGTTTAGAAACTTCAGAACAAACATGTTGTGTAAGAAAATAAAGGCAAACAGGTTCTTTGGGTTTTTTTGAGCAGGGATCTTCTTCTAGAATTTAGGCAGAGAAGGAAAGTGTATGGACACTGAAAACAAGAAGAGGTGAAATGAGAGGACTGCAGAGATTCTGTTTGCCACTGCAGGGAGAAAATTCATGTGGTCAAAGCTCAAGTAGAGTTCAAGCTGGCCAGCATTGTGGAGGACAAAAAAAGGGCTTTTTAAAATTTATTAACAGCAGAAGGAGGATCAGAGGTAACTTTCATTGATGTGATTCATCCCAGAGTCCGGAAAGAGCATGAGCTTCTCTCTCTCCATAGGTCCTTCCAGGAGCCTGTTCCAGAACGGGCTCTCCACAGAGAGAGGGGTCACAGCCACCTTTGGGCATCCACCTGCTTTAGCATGGGGTCCTCAATGGGCTGCAAGTGGATATCTGCTTCATTTTTAACCTCCATTGGCTGCAAGTGGACAGGCTGCTTCACTGTGGCCTTCACCACAGGCTGTAGAATAATCTCTGCTCCAGCATTTGGAGCACCTTCTTCCCCTCCTTCTTCACTGACCTTGGTGTCTGCAGAGTTACTTCTTTCACATATTCTCATTCCTCTCTTCAACTGCAGTTTGTTTTGCAGTTTTCTTTCCCCTTAAATATGTTACCACAGAGGTGGTACCACCATTGCTGATGGGCTTGGCCTTGGCCAACAGCAAGTCTATTTTGGACCTGACTGTCATTGGCTCCATGGGACACAGGGGAAGCTTCTAGCAGCTTCTCACAGAAGCCAACTCTGTAGCCATCCTTCCCTGCTACCAAAACCTTTCCAGTCAAACCCAATGGAGACATACAATTCTCTTAAGTCAGCTCTGTTTGCAGCTCCATTACCCTTTCTTTAGGAAGCCCTTGGTTTCTTCCCATCATTACCAACAAGACAGTGGCCCCAAAGTGCCTTCTGCCTTTTGGTAGGAAGATAAAGAAAGCAACACCATTACATTTAATTTTCTTTTTCATGTAAAATAGGAAATGCATGTACAGAGAGTCATCTCTGTGTGTAGAGATGTGTTTAGGTGAAAGCTAGGAAAAAGAATTAAGGAAACAATGTCTTCATGAAGGTGTAATTAGCTCAGAAAAGCTGCTAGGTTCCTATAGCCAATATACATATATGTGTGTAGGAATAATTTTTAAAACATAAAAATTTCATTCCTTGTCTTATTGTCTAGGTTATAAAATTTACTCATTGCAGATTGCTACAGTAGTAGCCATAACCAGCTTTACTAAGAACCACTAAAAATTAGGGAGACAATGAAAGCCACAAGACAACTGTTTTTGTTATATATATTCAGTTGGAAAGGTCTGGAATTCTCAGAAGACAATAAAATGTTCGCTCTGAGTTATAATTAGAGAGACTTATGAGGTTCAAATGGTTCAAATAAGCTGCTTTAAATCCAGCAGAACTTCCAAACCAATACTCCTCTTGAAGATTTATTAGTCAATAAATTACCATCCTTATATGCTGACTGAAGAATGAACATGTAAAGACCAATGTATTGTGGTGTCTGTCAGTTTATTTAAAGAACAGGAAAAAGGAGAGCTTACGAAATAGAATGAAAAATCCTGCCTTCACCTAATTTTTTTTTTTTTTTTTTTCCCCCCACCAAACACAGTTGGGAGGGGGGGAGGGGGGAAGAAAGAATGCAAAACCAAAAAAATCCTTAAATCAGAACTATTATGTTTTTAGCAGCATACCGAATCTAGATTCTCCGTGATACATTTGTAGCATATTACTACACAAAGACGATGTGGCAGTTATAATAAATATAATGCATTTAGTTCTTCTGTTGTGCATTAAAACTTTGGAACAAAATAACACATTATACTTCTTTTCCCTCTCTTTTTCTTACAAGTTCCATTGCACTTACCAGTAGTTTCTCCTGCATTTATCAGCTCAAACATTCTGTATGTATCTCGAGCATTCTGAAGAGCAGCACAAAGGAAGCCCAGCCGCTCCCACCAGTAAGTCAGCTTCATCAGGAACCCAACTGAAATGCCCCTATGCAAACACACATAGCATGGGGAGTAAGTGACAGGAGTTAGAAATGTGCACACTCCTACAGGACTATGGTATTATTGGCATCACAAAGACATAGTGGGATGGGTCCTATGTCTGGAGTGTTGGACTGGAAGGATACAGATCCTTTAGGAAGGACAGGCAGGGGAGACAAGGAGGGGATGCCACCCTCTATGTCAATAACCAGCTGGAGTGCATGGAGCTCCACTAGGGATGGATGAGAAGCTAATCGAGAGCTTATGGGTCAGGATTAAAGGGAGGGCGGCAACAGGTGACATCATAGTGAGAGTCAGCTACAGGCCATCTGACCAGGAAGACCAAGTGGATGAGGCCCTCTCTAGACTGATAGGAGCAGCCTCATGTTCACAAACCTTGGCTCTTACGGGCGACTTCAACCATCTAGATATCTATTGGAGGGACAACACAGCAGGGCATAAGCAATCCAGGAGGTTCCTGGAATGTGTGGATGATAACTTCCTTCTCCAGGTGATGGAGAAGCCACTGAGGAGAGATGCCATGCTGCACCTTATTCTGACCAACAAGGAGAAAGGCTGTTTGGGAAATATGAAGCTCAAGGGTAGCCTTGGCTGCAGTGACTATAAAATGGTGGAGTTCAAGATCCTTAGGGCAGTGAGGAGGGTGTACCTCCTCCACAGCATTAGTGGTGACAGTGATGCAATTGGCATCAGGTGGGATTGAGTTTGATATTGGTTTTGTATATGTTTGTATATAGTTCATATATTTATGAGGTGTAACAGTTTCAAACTGAAAGAGCATAGACTTAGATTAGATATTAGGAAGAAATTCTTCACTGTGATGGTGGTGAGACACTGGAAGAAATTGCCCGGTGAAAATATGGATGCTTCATCCCTGGATGTGTTCAAGACCAGGTTGGATGGGGCTTTGAGCAACCTGGCCTAGTGGGAGGTATCCCTGCCCATGGCAGGGGCGTTGGAACTGGATGATCTTTAAGGTCCCTCACAACACAAACCATTCCATGATTCTATGACATCTTCTGAGCTACTTTAATCAGTATTTTAATAGCCATATTCACATCCTAATAATAATAGAGGGGCTTGGTATCATTGGCATTCCAGTACTTACACAAGCTGTCATTATTTCCTCTTTAGATTCCATCTGATGCATGATTTTATACAGCCATAACTCTACTGCATTTATATGCAGATTTACCAGTACTGAACTGTAGTCTACAGAGTCCGCAGACACAGTGAAATTAATTTATGATTTATTTTAAGAAAGATAGAATATTTACTCAAGCAGCTGAAATTTAGCTTCTCATCTATAATTGAAACTCATCAGTAACAATACTGCCCAAAATTTCAATGGACAGCAATAGAATTTTATGAACTATAGCCCCTGATATGTAGTAGACTTTATATGGATTTATCTCACTGTATTGCAGAGCTTTTCCATATATAAGTAGTTTGGTCCTTCTGCTCAGTAACCAGTTATGTTGTTGTCATTCCTGCACATCTAAGGTATCCCAGATTGTTTGTCATTTTACAGGTCATTTTTTACCTGGAAGTATTTTTCAGCATGCTACTGTGACTTAGATTCCAATGCACTAAGAAATGTCACATTCCTCTTGAAACACACGAGATGTCTTTGAGCTTTCAAGTGTGTTTTAAGACAAGACTAATTCTTCAGATGCTGTAGCAAGATGAGTGGTTTTATAGTATTGTTTGATAAACACATCACTGTCTGGAAAAAACCCACCACAATTCTAAAAATATAAGCCTTTGGAAAAGAGTGGATTTTACTTTGGTTCATGAACTCTTGTGGGACATAATACCAACAGAGAAAGATGAAAGAAAGCAGACACAAAAGCACAAGCACTGGCTAATGCTGGAGGAAATTTTCTGTCAAGTTCTCTGAGTAGAGTTTTCTTGGTTCTTTTTTTTTTTTTTCTGATGTACAGTACTGCAAGAGTGGAGAGTTTTGGAGAAATTCTTCTCTAAAATCCTTGGAGAAGAGTACTTGCAAAAATGAAAGGCAAACAACCATTTTGTAATATCTTTACCTTATTAGCAACATAGCTGTAACACCACTGAACTAGTTTCTTCATCGCTGTTATTGTGACAGTTATGAATAATGTGAAATTTTCAAATGCTATATTCAGGGCTACACACTCCCCATACAGTTTGCTCATGGAAATTTCAGGTATGCAGAAGAAGGAGGATCATTTTTGTTCCATGGTCTCCAAGACACTTCTTCTCACAGGAGGCATCCAGAGTAATTTTGTGTCAGGGGAATGGTAGGAACCAGTATAGTCAGGAAATCTAGCAGTGTCTCCTAAGAGCTGGGATAACAGCTGTTCAGCTGCGTGCCGTAATTCCTATTTCTACAGGTTTTTTCAGCTTAGAGCCAGATATATTTAAGAACTGATTCCACTGTTCCATCTCTGCTGCTTGTGATGCTCCCAATTGCTATCACTTGCAACATAGTGACAACCACAAAGCCCTTGGTGACTACAGATTTGTTACAACACTTTGCATTTATATTTATCCCAAAGGATACCAAAGTGTTTTATATACCAGGCACACAGCAATCACTTCATCTACCCATGAATCAGACACCACTGGGATGGAATACAGCAGATGTTTAACAGCATAAAGCAGTATTACACAACAGTTTTAAGACAGAAAGTGAAAAATGTCTTATCAAAATGACACTACAGAAGGAATTTAGGAAGGCAGAATGTAATTAAGCTAACTGCAGTTTATACAAGAAACTGATGGTAATGTATTATTCTTGCAAAACAACATCGTAAGATCTTTAGCAGACAGGAGTGATACAACTTCGGCTTTATATCTTACCTGCAAAATCAAACTTTCAGCAGCACAATGGCCTTTAAGACAATACTAGAAATAGATAACTAGAGGTGCAATTAACATAAGATAGTCAACTACTGAATAACAAAAATAGTATTAAATATCTAAAAATATAATAAACAAGAGCATGACCACTAGAAGAGCCAGACACTAAACAATAATATCAACAGAACTCTGGAAAAAATATTTCAATCTCAGTGAAGTTACTGTAGATTTGTATCAGTAGATACACCAGATTCTATCACAGACCCTACAAACACTTCATTTGATTGAAATATTAAATAATGTACAAACTTCGATTCCTACACAATATTTTCTCTGCTATCTCAAGAGCATAGCATACACTGCAGCCTAGCATGACTCTGTTTTTCATACTTTTCATAAAATGTCCACCTAAGCCATATCGCAAACTAATAAAAATGTAGAGGCTTTTTTTCCCCCAATAGCTTTAAAATAAAGGAAAAATCACACCAAGAAATTACTTATTTTTTTTTTTTAAAACTCCCATATAGTGTTACTTAGGCTTTCTTAGCTGTAGCACCACAAGGAGGGCAAGAGTGAGAGAAATGGTGGTGTTTTGTTTTCTTTTTAAATCTCTACATGACAGTTCATGGAAAGGCTATTATGGGTAAATCTTCACAAGCTGTCAAGTTTCTTTGCTATACGTATTCCTCATTTTCCAAAAATCTTGGCTACAAGACTCACTGTAAAGCAACTTCATGCCTTTTTATTTGTGGTACTTCCGAAAAAATTCCAGAATAAAAACCTAGAAATTTAAGTACTTTGAGAAATACTGCTGCTATCGATATAAGAATCATGAATTATGCAAGGCTTAGCATATTGTAAGATAAAATAATATATATATATATATATTTTATGACCAGCAGTAGCAATTCAGGGAGGAAAGAGATTTTTTTGCGTCCTGGTCATCCTAACTACTGTGTAAAGGCAAACCAGGAAGCTGACTGCTAGAAAAGAACACACTCATTGAGGTACTATTATCATAAGGCAGTGGCTGAAATTTGAGGTCCCTACATAACAAATGAAAAGAATGAGAGGAATCATGCATGCAATAGAAAACTTCACCAAAAATGGAGTCTGAAGCCTTGCTTGAAATAATGTGCCAATTCTGTAACTTTCACAGTTCTCCTGTGACATCTTCCTAAGGAGGGAGTTAGTGAATTTTAATTTCAACGCTGAATCTTCAAGTCGTGCACATACCTGAAGGTAGCTGAAGGAGCACTTACTTGTCCTCTGTCTACAGTTCTTCCTGAGATTTGCTCGTTTTCAAAAGTCAGGTTACCTAGAACACACACATTATGTGATTTCACCCCTTATTGAATTACTTTGAATGGTATGAGGAACCAGGACTTCGGTTACAGTTCTTAATGCTGTTTAAAGTCCCCTGTTAGGTTTATTAATGGTCGTGTTCAGAGTGCCATTGCAACATGCAGAAATGTCACTTTGTACCCCTAAATAACAAAAAATAAAAAATAATAAACTAAAAAGAAAAAAAAATCCCTGGGAGTTTCAAAGTTTGAAATAAAGGGATAGTATGAAAGAGATCTTCTCATATAATTACTGATATTTCTGGCTTGGGGTTTTTGTTGTAGGTTTTTATTTAACAAGAAAAAGCACTACATAAAGCACATAGAAACTTCATTCAGTTTGGATGAAACTGCAGGTTTTGCAGTGCACTTTAAAAATACCATTCATATTTCTTGAACTTAAGGAGTGTTTCAGTGAGGATTCTTAGGTATTAATACTCCTCTTGATATAAAACAGCTCATGTAATCTTTTTATCTAAATTCCTGATGCAAGAGTTTTAATTCATTCTCTGACTATTCAGAAATTTTCTGAAGAATTTGAAAGAGACTGATTCCTATACACATCCTACATTTTCAAAGAACACTACTCTGTCACAAGCAAAATAACACAGGCCAGAAAAATTACTGAATATCTACATGAAATTATTTTTCTTATTCTAATAATGTATCCTAATTTATTTAAACTATTAGTAGCTCCAGTATTTGTTTTGCCAAGTGACTGACAGTGAGAAACACAAATGCACTCACTTAGCCCCAGCATATAGTAAGCTATCATTTTCAATTGAACAAGTTTATGGCAAGTTCTGGAATATTAGTAATAATATCATTTCCTGCACTTAGTATGCTTCATTCTAAATCAATGCATTTTAAAACTATTCATTCTGTAAAGGATCATGGAAAGGAGAATGAAATGTGACTCCTAACTGGCAGGCTTCACCTCCTCAGTAAATGCTTTCTGTCAAACAGCAGAGCAGAATAGTTGTGGTTTGAAATGAACTAAATCTCTGGACAATATGGTATTTTTAGGTATTAGAATGTTGAGCTTTTGTTTAATTAAAAGAAGTTATAACTTCAGGATGTGATGCAAATTCAGAGACCTTGTTAATAGTCCAGTATAACCCAGCTCTGTAACTCTCACTGCAGCTGCTATAACTGGAAAATGTGTAGAAGCAGCCCAGGAGATCTTGTAAGGAGCCAGCCAGGAAGCCAATCATATACCCAGATGCTACACTGGAAATACAAATTTGAGAGCTTTCCATCTGGGATCTTGCATCTGCCAAATTTGTCACATAAGTGGTCACAGCAGTTAGGTTCTGTGCTCCAGATGAGAGAGAAAGGCACCAAAGGGAGCTGTTTACCACCCTGCAATCAACAGGAAAATGCTGTGCCAACTGAAAGTGTAATCATATCTACTGCAATGTGCTAATGAGCTCTGAAAATGTTTAGTAGAATAAGAGAAGTCTCTGGAATATAAAGAATTCAAATACACTGTACAGAGACATCAAATTATATGGTAACATTTATGATTAAAAGTCTTCATTAGCCATAAGCTGCCTATAAAAACCATCAAATCAAGCCAATAGTGAAACTATGCTGGGTTGCTTGGCTTGATTACATATCAGTGATTCTTTCTTCACAGGTCGCTCAACTATTAGTAAAAGCATTCTACTCTTCAAACTCTTGCCTGAGAGAGGCTAAATATAAGTTGGTTTATTATAGCTAAATATTAGAAGGTTGGTTGGTCAGTAAAAAAACAAGCCTTTAATTAAACAACAACAAAAAAAAACCCCTCAAAACCTCAAACCCTGAAACAAAAAGTCCAAAAGAGATATGTTCCACATCCTCGATCATTATGGAGTAAGAAGTGTTAATGCTTCACTGAAAAATTTTCTCCCATGTGATTAACAGTGCAACAAGTAAAACCGTCCTTTGTCCTGAGGTGACACTGAGCTATATATATCTTTGCTTAAATGGAGCATTTTCATTCTCCACCTTTTCTCTAGGTCAGATTACAAATTGAGCTGAGGCCTGTCCTGCAATGTGTCCGTGCAGCACCTCATACAGTAAACTTGACTACATTCTATCAAATCTACTATAAACAATAACAAAAAAGACTTAGAAACAGTGAGCCCTATGGATACTATAAGCCAAAAGAATAGAGAGTGCAATCTCCAGAAGTGACTAAACCCATTATGATCAAAAGCAGTAGACAATTTAGTGCATTTCTGAACAACATGAATAGAAAATACAAATGATAAATAAGTTTCATAGTGTGGATCTATTTGACAAAGGTGGTCAGTAAAATGATATTAATGGGCAAGTGAATTGGTTGAACTTGTATTGCAGATTTACAGGAGAGCAAAAACAACCCGAAAAGCTTTTTTCCTTATAGACGTCCTAATTCTTTGTTAGTTTTCTTTAAGAAAGAGAAAGATTATCTGAAGATATGGAGGTTCTCCTGAACTGACCCTAATAAACCATGAGGCACACTCTGATACAGCTAATGCATGTTAATGAGGGAGCCATATGAATTCCATTTGTTATTCTTGATAATGTATAGCCTTGGGAAGACAGCAAATTGGGGAAGCTAGAGAGTGACAAATCATCCCACTCCTTCTGGCTGTTTGCTTCAGTAGTTCATTAATTTATATAGCAAATGTGGGAAATATCAATATATCATCAATATTAATGTAGTACCACTATGTTTATAAAATATTTATCTGGGACAGCTGGTAACGACGTGCTCTCTGTCACTGTCCTTTACGTCAGTCCTCTGAGCTTGAGAGAATTTTTCCTCAAATAACTATGTACTTGCCTTTTTTTTTCCCTCCATGGATGGCTGTGCGCTGCTTGCAGGTCTCACACAGGTACAGTGTATCTTTACAGAATAAAAATCCCTTGAATTGTGAAGAGGTCACACGCACAAGTAGTACAACTGCCATGATTGCACAGTTGTTCTCTGGGGAAACACAAGAGACTTCATTTCCTCCACACGTTCAGAGTGGGGACTACACCTGAATTATAGGAGCCTGACAGACCATATTTTGGCTATTTTTCCAGACTGGATGGCACTAAAGGGCAATACTAGCTGGACTGCATCCTTTAAAATCAGCCAGCCTGTTTCTTTTGACAGTCTATCCAAAGACTTCCTTATTTTCCAGGCTATTAAATAAATGAGGCTGAATTACAATATGTTCTAACATTACCTCCTGAAGTTTCAGCTAATGAAGCATGACAATAACACAAAGCAAGCTTCTTATTGTCTCACAGTGAATTACCTGTGGAACTACCATGCTTATTTCCCACAAGGATTTTCTTTAGAAGAATATCAAGGAAGAGCTGAAGGGGATGCTAACAAACAAAACCAACAAAATCCAAGCTTCTCCATATTATGCAGTAGCTGATTGGCGAACAACAGATCTGACCACAATGGCTGCACATCTTCCTCTTGAATGCTGTGTCTGTTTCTTTTACACAGAACTCTTTTTTACTGCATTCCATGCATAAACTAGATGGTTTCAGAGTGGCTGAACTTTTTTTTTGGAAGATAGAACAATTCCACACTCCTTTGCTGAAAACAAACAGGAATTTTCCTCCTTCTCTTGCACTTCAGAAGGCAATGCTGCTTTGAACTCCTCCTCTTCCACCACCCTTCAAACCATGGGGAGCTGTATAATTAAAAGATTGACAGAAAGACAGATGGAACTGTTTGTTGTGTTTTGTAAGGGAGTAAATCAAGCAGTACTCATTTGCTGAATACTAACAAATTTTTCAAGCACCAATAGGTTGCAATACATCCATTAGGTCAGAGAAATTCTTCGTAAGAGCCACAGACAACCCTGCAGCAGAAAATGAATAAACTCTCCCTCAGAAATGTTTTTAATGTAGTTATAAAGTGGTGCATAATAGCAGATACTATGACTTAGAGAAAACAAAGAGGTAGTAAAAGATAAAAACATATATTTGCAGCATATAGCATAAAGTAAAATAGTATGTAAATGAAGATTGTCATAAACATCTCAAAGTCAAAGGGAATGCATCTTGTGTGGCAGGATGGAGAGGTTTAAAAGGAGTGATGTGCTTGGTCTTACAAAGCAAATGCATTCATAAGAAAACACCCAAAGAGCTAGAGAAGATTCTGCAGATGATAGAAGAACTATAATAGAACTGAAGTGGCACTACTCCTAAAAGAACTGCATCACCCTACATCAGAGATTGAGAGAGGACCATTGTTTTGGAAGTTGTAGTTACAGAAGAAAAAAGGAAAAACAAGAGCAAATATGCTCAGTGGTGATTATGCATCAATGTGTGTTTGTTGGTTATTTCTCATATGATATTTCTTCCTCTAAGTAGGAGTTTATTTACTTTAGGATGTGCAGATAAAAAGAGAAAGCAGTATTTTCTCCACTTCAAATCCATGATTATTCTGGACAGATACTGAGACTGCATTCTGTGCTTGATGTGTTAGTTATAAGCAAACCCATAGTAAACATTTTTATAAAATGTATAGCATCTTCTGGGATATGTTTTCTTAGATGGGTGTTTGATTTTTAACTTGATACCTTCAGATGTTTTGGTTGAAAATATAACATTGGTGAGATTGAGATTCCAAGTTCTTCATAGATCTTCTTTTAATAAAAAAACCAAACCAAACCAAAACAAAAATTCCAAAGAAGAGCACAAGCACAGGCTTTGAACTGTTTTGAAGACCTGGAGTTACTAAGCTGAAATAAAACAACAAGCTCAGAGTTCAATGAAATAATCAGCATAGAAATACTAAAATTAATACTACAAATTATTACAAAAGAAATGTAATTTCTGATGGAATCAATACCATGGTTACCTACAGAGAAAAGAATCTGGGGTGAAAGAGAGAGGGCTGGAAGTGAGAGGACAATGAGGAAGACCTGTATCTAGTACAGCTGCCCAGACTAGCAATGTTGCAACACTGTTTAGGCAGAGCGATTGACTGAACAAAGGATTAAAATCTTAATAGAAAACTTCAAGTAAAAAGAGCATTAGTATGTGCAAGTTTCACTTCTAGGACTAGTTTCACTTGAATATCCAGTGAGGAGTATATCTCAAAATTTTACATCTGGTCATCTTTTTACAGTCAAATAGAATGACATAGAACGTTAAAAACAGTTCTTGAAAGCTGATCCCCAATGGGACAAGGCTCAAGGTCTAAGTGAACTACACAGTTTTACGTGTGACCCATACAATCCCTAAAAAGCTGTAGAGAAAGAAATAGGGAACTTACTTTTTGAAGGTCTCCAATTATTTTGCTGTGTAACTCACTCAACAAAGTGCTCTAACAGATTCAGGCAACAAATAAAGCAAACATTTGTGAAATGATCTTTTCAAGTTATTTTTAAACCCACTGTGTTTCCTATTTCTGTTCATTTTAGTTATTTCTTACAACTTTTCTATTTTTAGCCAGCGAAAGTTGTGTTAAAGATTCAGGTCCACATCCTAAAAAGCAATTCCATGTATAACAGAGCCTGCTCCTGTCCATGACCCCTATTTAAAAGCTTCTTTTAAATCCTTCAACTATGCCTTATGCAGAGAAGCTCAGAAAGGTACTCAACTACTCCTTGTATTATATTCAGAAGAAATACATAGCTGAAGGAATAAAGAAAGGAACAATAGTAGATAAAGATCTAAAGAGCAGAAGATAATGTTAATTTTATGATAACCTGAGACAATTGAATCACCTAGCCATTTGTACGATCGTATATGGGCAGTATACATATTGCCTTACAAACCAGTAGGCAAGCTGGGATCCAGTGGTTTTCCAATGGATAGTACTTCAGATCATGAGGATTATTTCTACATTATCCTTCAGCAAACCATGCTAACCAGTTGTGAGTAGGAATGACATAAATCAGTCTTGCAAGAAGATATTAAACTAATAGGAAAAGAAAGGAATTCTTCACTCTGAGGGTAGTGAAACACCTGGTTGCCCAGGGAAGTTCTGGATGCTCCAGCACATGCTCCATGGATGCTCCAACCATGCTCCATGGTTGTGTTAAAGACCAGGTTGTATGGGGCTTTGAACAACCTGGTCTAGTGGGAGGTGTCCCTTTCCCATGGCAGGGGAGTTGGAACTCAAAGACCTTTACAGTCCCTTCCAACCCAAACCATTCTATGATTCTATGATAAAAATTAAATTGAATTAAGATATTTATCAAAATTAACAATTTGTACATTTTATTGCTGTAAATCAACATATAACCACACACTGATTAAATCTTTGACTAAACCTGTATATCATAAATATATCATATGATTGTGCAGTTCAAGTGGAGACATGGCCATCTCATAATTATTTTTTGGAAAAATCACTGGTCATAAAATGGTTCTTCTATAACAACAGATCATAAAAGCTCTTTTCAGTAAGTATTCCTACACATAAACCCATTTGTGAAATTCACTACAAGACAATGCAAAGGAAAATAAATACAGCCTAAACAAGGACCTTTAATTTTGGAATAAATATCTACATAATATTGTTAGCGTTAGTTTATTAAAATTCATTTATGCTTTTCTTCAGTTTTTAGAAGAAACGTATTGTTATCTGTTCACAGTTCTGAGGGCCTAGAATATAGGTTCCTGAAGTGAATATATTGAATTCACCTGATCATTTCTGGTTTCCTTAATAGATAAATGGAAGACAAAACCAGATATGCTTTATAATATGTCTAAATTTCTAAAAAAAAAAAGAATCCCAGACCAATCAGTTAATAAGGAAGTTAATTTCCAAATCAAGGACCCTCATAGATAATCTGGCAGCCACCTTGCTGTTTGCACTGAGTATCAAGGTCAAGTACCTGCTGCTATCTGCAAGTGTTCAAGTCTTAAAGATTTACAGGCTAAACTGAACACCATTATTTTAATCAGGGAACTTTCAACAAAGCCATATAGAACATGTAACTTGTACTCTGAATATGAAACATCTACTTAGAGTGGTGTTTTTTGAAGACAAATTAGTTAATGATGTAAAGCAACGCAACTGCAGTAATAAACACCACAGAAATTCCATTTAAATAATTATTCATTTTGTATTCAGAACAAGTTTTCAATGGCATCAAATGTAGCCTCAGGCCTCATTTACATTGAACAACTACCCATTATATCATTTTCTCTCAGTGTTCATTTAGTAAACAGTGACAACCAAAGCCCTTTGAAGAATGTTACATAGATGGTAACAAAGCTGTCGTACTGAACGCTGAATATAGGTGACATTGATTCTAGCATTTCCTTACTGACAATGCATCATGGATAAACTGAGTTTCTTGTAAACCCTTGCCATGGATCTAGTTTCCATCTCAAGAACATTATTCCTTTAAAAGCTTCATTTTTTATAGAGCTTTGTTTTATCCAGGTCTGCTGAGCAGATAGTCAACAGCCTCTATTCAGCCAGTTCTTCAGAGCTGGGAACAACAGCTACATGCTACAGGTTTTTTTTCTGAGAGCCTGGAAGAATAATACAAGGTTGTCAACAGAAACAGAGAACTTGGACATGCCTTTGGCAATATACATTATCTTGATCAAGACCAGTGTCTCTCATCTGGGTAGCTCTGCACCATGCTTTTACATAATGGCAAGCCTTAAGAGCAAAAGAAATTGATTCTGAAAACCACAAGAATTAAAATGAGTAGTCACACATATTACACAGAAAGAAAAGGTTGGATATTGATCTCCAAACTTACGGCAATGAAATGATTCAGTGAATGGTATTCATAACTTGTATGTTGGTCCAGATGTGATGGAGAATATTAACTTTCATGAAATTCTCACTGACATTTTATATTTCATTTCAATTATTTTATTTGAAAGTCATTATCTGTGACCAGGGTTTTAAAATTCTTCTTAGGAATATATCTACCACACAAGCCAGCACAGAAATGGAAATTATTTTCAGTGCTTTTAATTGTACTTTCTCAAATTTCAGGATATCAGTTTTCATTGCTGTTAAAAAAGTTTAGTAAAAGGTAAAATAACGCAAGAGAGAAATTTCTGCAGAGGTCAGCTACTGGATAATTTTAAAAAATCTAAATTTATTAACAGCAAATTATAATACATAATTTTAAAAGCATACCGTGAGTTGTTTTGTGGGGTTTTGTTTTTGAATATGTTTTATTTACTTTTGCAGTGTCACAGGCAGACAGATAAAATAATGATCACTGCAAACCACTGATCTCTCCTTTGCAACTACTTTTAACTGTACTTTCTGAGTCCTACCATAGTCTGAAGCACTGTGCGTATGAACAAAGCACTTTTTGCACAAAATTATGCTAACTACAATCTTGCTCTTTGCAAGTAAAAGCAGTTTATTATTATTAGCTGTGTTAACTGGGCACATGATAGACGATGGAAAAGGATGCTTGGAAAATCATGTTGTATTAATTCAGTGGAGATAACTGTTTTAAAGAGTTCTTTTCAGCCTGAAGGAGAGCTGGGGAAAGGGAGCTGTCTACTACAGGCTGCAGGGGAAGATAAGAGGAGAAAGAAGATTCTTTTTGCAGTAATGGTATAAGAGCAGTGTCATTAAGTACTAATAACATGTTCTAGGAAATGTCCATCACTAGAATTTTTAAAGATTATGCTAAACAAAAATTGGTCCTTAATAGTGTCAGTAAAGTTGGTCCAGTCTGGAGAACAGAGGGCTATCTCTCCTGCAGATCTCCTTCCCAGCCCTTCAGGAGAAAGAAAAAAAATGTATCAATGGAAGGACTAACTAATCCAGTCTTTTCCCTCATTCATATAAACTGCTTCATATAAACCTCTTGTGACAAGACCTTTTCCTTTCATTCATCAGTACTAGACCAATAAAACAGCAAATGTCAAAGACAGAGTGCTCAGCCAACTAAAAGAACTGTGGCATTCAGAAAATAAATTGCTATTTAACAGCTCTACATTACTACTTATAAATAAATACAACTGTTTTCATGAAAGATAAGTGCACATTGAATCAGGAACTGCCCTTATCTAATCAAGACCATATTTCAACCAAAAGTTTTTCAAGCAATAAAAAAGATGTCTCTTCTTCAGTCAAGATAGTTGAAGCAAGCAGTTCAGAAGAAGAAGAAGAAAAAAAAAGCATCAGTACAATTTAACTAACAATAATATTCACAGTTTTATGTTATACAGGTAGCTAACTAGCAGAGTGATAATATATATTATACATATATATATTTAAGTGTATATACTCCATAGAGGCATTTATTTAATATTACTATTAGGTGAAAAGACAAGAAAAGAAAAAAATGGGTTTTTATCCTTCAAAGAAGACTATCTGGATTCATGTTCATGAATTTCAGACTTATGAGAATGTACCTTAGTTACTGCAAATAATACTTACATTGAATCAGAATTTCAGTACTCAGTAAAGTCTTGGAATTTTCTGTTTCACTGGAAGTGCTTGCCATGTTTATTGACATTTTTTGTTGTTTATTCTGCCTCACAGAAAAAATGCAAACATATTTTCTAAATGTCAGTTCACAAGTCTTACAGAATCTTACAGATCCTGAGGAATCTATCTGGGAACTAAAAACTAGCTCTTTTCCCTTACAAAAACACTGCTCAATCTGCTGTACATGCATTGGATGGTAAAGCAATATGGTTACACCACACTTCAACCCTACAAGGTCCTTCCAACCCAAACCATTCTATGACTCTAAGATTTAAATAGAGTTAATGACAGTCACAGCTAGGAGGCACTAAGAACACCAGCTCTGACATGCCTTCCATATCCAGAATAGCTGTGGAGAACAGCAAATATTAGAATGAGATCTATCATACAGTCTTATTGTTAATGCTGTTTTTTAGCAGTGGCCAAATTCTCCATTGTTCTGCAGTAGCTGGACCTTTCAATGCAGTCACTGAAGTGTGAGCAAGGTAAAATCTGAAGAGAGGAAGAATAACATGTACTTCCTGCAGCATTGTTCTCAGGTTTAGGAGGACAACATTGTCCAGAAAAGAAGTACCCTTGAGTACAGCATGGCTCAGGCTTTCTAAATTGAAAATTCAGTCTTTTCTGTTGTTTTTAAAGTCTTCCTTTCATCAGTAAGAGCATCCTGCTTGAATCATTTGCTTCGTTATACTTGTGAATAGAGAAGTAGTACTCAGTTACCACTCAGGTTGTTTAATACATTTTTACACGTTTCTTGGTAAGGGCTATAAAAATTTTACAAAAAATATCAGAACCCAAAATTTGGCTTTTCTTATTGCCAGTCCCAGGTTGCATATAATCCTTTTAATAATCAGGCAAATAGAAAGGTTGTACATCAGTATCTCAATATACCTAACTCTACAGTCCTTGGAACAGCTATTGCAGCAAGTGATTTTTTTTTTTTTTTTATTTATTTAAATCATTGCTTTAAAATTAATTAAATGATTGCTTGCTGTAGCAAGCAGGTAGATGTCTAATTTTCTCCATATGTCAGAAGGAGTCTGAACTTACCTTAGGGTGTTTTCTCCAGAAAGAAATACAGTATTATCTGCTGGAAATAACTGCGTTCCTTCTTTTAAGGAGCAAGTTTCTTCAGAATTTCACATCTAATTAATAGAAGTACTTGCATCCACAGCATGAGCATATTTTATTTGACACTGACCAGGATTTTTTTGGAATAGAGCAAGACTGTTGTCATTAATAGAGCGATTATGGAATTTCCCCAAGTACAGGAATTAAAAGGAACTGTAAGAGAACACATCTGAGGAATTTTTATCTCTGGGAATTTCAAAAAGAACTCTGCCTTCAAACAAAAATCTTTCATCATTGCCAATATCAGACCAGTTTGTCCTGGATTTTTGCTCAGCCACATGGACTGGTAGAAGGCCAGAAATCATATTCCACATTTTTTTTTTGATTTTTTTTCTGCAAAGTGTCCAAGCACAATCTCACAACTCTTGTCACTTAGATACAAAAGCTGTTTGGTTTTGGAATGTGTGCAGTATCAGATCTCCTTTATAATACCAGATACACACATGACTACAAGCCAGCACTTTTGCACAATTCTCATCAATTCATTTCAGCTAAAACATTACTAAGAGATTACATTAACAAAACCTTATACACTAATGAGAAATGTAGCATCCAAACTTTCAAAACCTAACTAAATATTTAAATCCAATGTTCTTCAGAATGGAGGAATGTTTGGGTGGATTTGGAGTTTTCTTCCTACGTAGCAGTGAATTCTAATATGGAATCAATCTCTGCAGGATTCTGTAACAAAAAAAAAAAGCTTCTTCCATATTTGAAAGTAGTGTCAGCAGTGAGATTATGAATATTCGCTATATGGGAATTTGAGGACATTTTCAGTGGGATCCATTTCAGTGATCCTTAGGTGTATAAGCAACTCACTTTTTGACTGAATTTCAAATACTACAGATTAGATTTCATCACAATCAACTAGCACTTTCTTGAAAGGCCTTTTTGAAGACTGGCATTGCTTCCTGTTTTGTAAAATACTTCTTAAATTTGTTAGTTACGCATTCAGAAATAAGCTTGTCTCTCTACAAATTGTTTGTATCTGCTTTCAGTGGTAGCACTGCTGCCCAGCAAAGCTTGTGATTTTGGTGGGGAAAAAAGCAAAGTCTTTTCAGCATCTAATAATGAGAATAGAAGCTACATAAAATTTATGCTCAGGATTCATAATGCACCATCATAGCTCGTTGCTTAATCCTAACATCCAGAAAGAAAATGTAATAACAATGAAGCTAAAGACCTAAATACATGTAAAGCAGCATAACCCTATGGTCAGAAGAATTGGTTTAATTTGGGATTTGGAGAGGGATGTCAAGTTTTCTGTAATTAGCTGTTTATTGTGGGGACTCATATTCCTGATATGAACAGGCTGCTAGAACATGCAAGGGAAGAACAAAGCAAAGCCAAACTGTAAACTGAAGCAGCAGTGCTAACAATTCTGCTGCAATCATTATATGCTGCCTTCAGCTACCATGCAATACTGTCCACAGACTACTCCTTAGGAGTAGACGCAAAAGAATAACAAACATCCAGTCTTTATCAAGATATACAATCCTGGTATCCAATACAGACTTTCAGCTGAAGGACTATTTCATCAATGCCAAACAGTAGAACAGGAGTTGCTTTCTTCAAGAGGGAGGCACACAGGGGACAGTCGTAGGTAGGTCTAATAGTCTAGTGCACCTAATGAGAAAGTAACAAGAAAGAAGTGTGCTCAGCTGAGCTTAACCAACCACTATGTACAACCGCTTGAAGAGAAACTCTGGCTGCAGTGTATGACAGTTACCTGTTTAGATTCACACATCTGCCACGTGCATTTTGATGACACCTCTTCTTCAACACCATCTTTTCCAATCTTGTTGCTGTCATGTAGCAGATACTCTTCATAGAATGCTAGCTTTTTCATTAGTTGCAATAAACACTTTCTGCAGCCACTAGATTATTTCTCTTCATCAGTCAACAGCTGTTAGATTTTTTTTTTAAATAATTTTCACGAGGTTTGTGAAAGTGTGGCAGATAATTACTTATAATTTCACATCAATTTACTAGTTTCCACTCCAGCAGTATGGCCCTTGTCATAGATGTGCCAGGATTGGCTTTTAATGGCCACAACACAGCTGGCTGTTGCTGGAACCAATTCATGCCCAGTATGGTTTCCATATTTCCTTACCTGTATGGGTTCTGAAAAAATAATTTAAAAGAAAAGAATGAAATAATGTTTTCAAAATGGGCTTAACAAGGAAGGTTTTAATATCATTTCCTTTACCCACCCTAGAAATGTACTAAGCATAGCACACCTGCAATAGGTAGGTCTTGAAAAGCTTTTTCTTTTTCCCACCTTTCAAAAGTCTGGAAGATTTTTGTTGGTTTTGGGATTGTTCTTCCATGAGAATCTTTTGGAATTTCTGCTTGCACCTTTTGCTAAGTAGTAGCAGAGGCTTTTTCTCCAGCATCAAAATGTTAAATCTTCCTATTTCTGGTAACTCATTTTAAGATTTTACTTCAATCTAGAAAATTAAAGTAATATATAAGCCAATATATCACAACTTTTTCTGGAATATCTCTGCAAATGCACACGTGCATTAGAATAACAAAATGTATACATTTAGAACAAATAGTGTTGTCTTCAGATGGCTTTTCTTGTCCTTGTTCAGGTGAGCACAAGCATTTTTTTCAGATCTGAGTTCTAGTTTCCTAGAAGTATTTGGATCTGATCCAAGCAAATGTTTGTAATGGTTAGCAAAAGGCTTTAAGTGCATAGTGAAGAATGCCCCAGCTTATATTTTGCACTAAGTCATCATACCAAATATTAAGTGCATTTATTCCCTTCTTTAAAACTGCACCAAATTCTAACTAACAAAGGAAAAGGAAGGGAAATTAATAAATAGTGTAACATTAGAAAGGTTGTTTCATGTAGAGCACACAGAAAATCAAAGAAGCTGCTTTGAGAAAGTCAATCTTTTTTACCTTAAGCTATGGAAAAAAAATAAATCTGCAGATGCCACACACTAGTGTGCTGAAGAAGAACATAGATAATGTCTGCCCTACCTTGTGCGTTTGAAAAATAATCAGTTCTGGTTAGTACTAGAGCAACTTCAGTGAGCTCTGGCCTGTAAATCAATAGGTTGAATTCTCCTGTCCCCTTCCAAATTCCATTTCCAATCCTGCAGTAGGGATTAGTGTAGATTTAGCTATGATAGACAGATAAAACCAGCGGTATGTGCAGACTTACTATTTAATAGACTGAATCTAAGGTATCACTGGTTCCTGAAATGGACTGTCAGTTGATGTAGATGGGAAAAAGAGGAGCCATCTCCTGATATCCCTTAAAACAATAATGCCTTTATTCTCTCTAGTACCTAAATCAGAAGATTTCCTGCCCTAATATGCACTTCATATGCTAAAAGACTTAATAATAGCTGATTGCAAGAGTAGAGCATATGAAGAACACTCACACATTTAAAACTCTGAATTTTCTTCTTGTCACTGTAAACATTCTAATACACATTTTCTTTTGAGTCTGGGGAATGAAGTGTATTAAGAGATTAATGCGCATTGTTGTAGTGTAGGTACTATTACTTACTGTTTCTTACTGTAACATGGCTTAGAAAAGCCCAAAACTCTGTCAGTCAAAGATGAAAACACAGCAACAAGTGACCAAACACTCAGGGAATGATGATGTAATGTTTAGATCATGAATATTGCTTGGACTTAAATTTGCTTACTTGGTACTCTGAATTCCTTTATGTTCAGCAGTACCAAGAGCCTTATAAGTCATAGTTTTGTGGATTGCAGATTTCTGTACTAAAATATTTTCTGAGTCAGTATGGCTTCATTTTAGGACAATATGCCCATAAAGAATTTCACTCTGCCTATTACACATTTTTGTCAGAAGAGTTTAGACAAATGAATGCAATTTGTCCTTTTGGGGTGTGAGATGCCTTTTATAGCATCTTTAAGTATATCACAGAATAATCAAGGAAAGTCTCTGAGAGTTAATCAGCATTGGAGAGAAATGGAAAACAGGAAGAAATTCAGAACTGTCAAATGACTCTGAATGACTTTTGGGAGCTCAAAGGACTGACTGGACTTTTCATATGTAATTAAAATCTTTACACTTCTATCATTTTCATATACATCACATCTCTGCTAAATGCCATCTGTATTTAGCACTACTTATTAGCTACAGGATCTATCTTTACTCACTACCAGAACCAAACCAAACCAAACCAGAACATTTTCAGCCACAGCTACAATTGCAACTTCTGTGATGTCTTTTCAATGAAATATAATGAAAACCAAAAACATGTTCAGAAAAGTAAGTACAAATAAATATTTAATGAGTTTCTGGTTTTGTTTCGGTTTTTGTTTGTTTTGGGTTTTTTTTTAGTGAAGGTGAAAGAATTGTTGTAGAAGATGGGAAGTATGAAGAAGGAATAGGATTCTCCTTTACATTCACAAAGATCCATGCATATATTAGGAGATAACTTGTTAGGGCTACAGATTGCCATGCATCTTCTCCTTTTATTTCATGTGTATGAAGATGCCTTGCTACTTCATTTGCAACTAACTTACATCCTCAAGTCTTTTTTCTTTACCTATCAGGTTAAAATAGTTAACTGTATTAAAGTCAATATAATTTGAAGAGGATTCATAAGCCCAGGAACAAGACTTTAAAATGTTCCTTAATTTTATTTCTAAATATTAATCCCTCCTCTGAGGTGCTCATCTTCTAAAATTTTTGCCATTACCTCTGTCTCACACTCTAAAAAAAAATTAAAATAATTCTTTTTCTTATATTTCTGAATATTACCAGCTAGCCTTCTGTGGGAAAATTACGGCATTTCTCCAACATCTTCAAGGCTAGTCCATTCCTTGATGTCCTATCTTCACAAAACAGGACAAAAATGGTCTTTTTTCTTCTTTTTTCCTCATTAGTCAGGAAAAAAACCCCAAAAATTTTAAAAGCAGTATTAGCAATCATCAAGGGAGTAACTGTTCTGGAATTTTTAGTAGAAAAAGCCAGGTATAAAACCTGGTGGTATGAAAGTTTATGTAGTAAATGCATTTGCACAGTGTACATTGCATACAATGAGTACAAAAAAATCATTCAAGAAAGAAGCAAGTAAGGAGATGCTTTGTGTGGTGAAGGGAATGATGGTTTGTTATCACTATTCATCTCTCTAGATTTCATATCGTTAAATAGCTTTCCATGGTCTTCTCCCATAGTCATGAATTTTTCAGCCTAGTCTGTTCAATCATTCTCTGTACAGAACATGCTATATGCTTTTTCTTATCCTTGGGATCTTCTTTAAATCCTTTGCAGCTTTACTGTAACTTTCTTGAGACAGAGGAAGGGAAATTCACTGTATGTGATGTTCCATGGAGCCCATCCATTTCTACAGCTGCATAACAACATTCTTATTTGCTGTTTCTTTCCCAGTGGTTTATAGAATCCAGTGTGTAACCTGGTTGCTTAATGAGTTGGTGTTTTCATAGAACTACTCACCATAACTCAAATGTCTCATTCCTGAATGGTGTCAGTTAGGCTCTGAGCCCATTAGTGTATGTGTAATCTTAAAATTGATGAGTGGAATGAGTGATACTTTGTATTTAACTGCATTCAACTTCCACATTGACATTTTGTTGCTTAATCACTGAGGAGTGTGAGTAGACACAGCAGTTCCTGATACTCAGATTCTGTCTCTACTCTCCCAAATAATTTTAGATTATAGGTAAATTCTGTCACAGCTATTCACAGCTTTTTTTTTACATTGTGAATGCATACATTGAACAGTATAGATCTGGTGGAAGTTCATGGGTGACTTTCACTGCGGGAACAGATTATTCACTTCTGTTCTGAATGGTCTCTTTTTCTCTTTGGTAATGAGGACCATATCAAAAGTCTACTGAAACTTCAGAAGGTGTTTTTTAACTGATTTCCTTTGCTCATATATCTGCTACAGTTCTTTCAAGGAACCACAGATGATTTATGAGATAACTTTTTAAACCATGGGAACTATTACCTAGTATGCTGTTCATTTACGAGCACACTAACTCTATTCTATATTACAAATCCTATTAATTTGCCTGATAGAAATGTCTGGCTTATCAGTTACAGGTATTCAGACTTAGAGAATTTTAGAAAAACTTTTGTGTCATTTTATATAACAATAGATTAGCTGTTTCATATTTCAGTTCCTTTACAGCTATAGGTAAAATATTACTTAGTCTTGGCAGCTGTTGCATTATTTACTCAATTTTTTATATTTGTCTATCTGCTCTGTAGTTGCTTCTACTAACTCTTAATGAGTCCTTCACAAAGACTGGTGAATCTCTTTGAAAGTCTTGCACCAGGAATAAGTGTATAAGCAGGTAGTATATTTATTTCATATCTGATTTTATGTTATTTTATGTCTGTTGGCTTCACAAAAAGTCTCTGGACAGCTTCTTGTTTTTATATATTTGAAGAAATACCTTTTTTTTATTAGATTTTATGCCTCATCTTATTTGTTTCCCAAACTGGTTTTGGCCTGATTTTGTATATGTTTAAATTTATTTTTTCTGAGTTTAGAACAGTTTATTTTGTGCATGTGTATTGTTGGTTTTTTGTTTTGGTTTTGGTTTGTTTTGTTTTATTTGGTTGATTGGTTTGGGTTTTTTGTTTGATTTTTTAATTTAGAGATTTTGACTTTTTCTGTTGTATTTCTTCTTTTTATTCTATATTTGTTAATATGGATCTTTAAATACTCTGTACTCACAAGGTTTTATTTCTTTCTAATGCCCCTTTTATTTTCTCTTTAACAAATATACCAATTTTTGTGTAGGCCCTTTCTTCAAATTAGGCAAAATAGTAATGAGTTATAGCTATAATCTGAATGTGCTACAAAACAGTAATGAGTTATAGTTATAATCTGAATGTGTTATGACAGCCTGTGAAAGAACACCACCAAAAATTAGTAGAAATCTTAATAAAAAACCTAGAAGACAGTAATTTAATTCTTACATAATGTTTAGATTTTTTGAAACATTGCACAAATTAATTGATAAATCTGCATCATCAGCTACGTGGCTATGGAATAGGAGTATTTCTATTACCAAATATTGGCAGTGTCCATGTAATCTGTCTTCTCCATGTATTTACATATAAAATTCCAGACAAGCAAGGGGAGAAAAATAACATCCAAATGCTCAGTTTTCCAGTTGTAATTGAGAAATAAAGTCAGTAGATTCTCTGTTATGAACTAGTGACAGTTCCAACAAATAAACATGATTTTCACATTAGCCTACAATATGCCTTACACCTTTGAATCCAAATCACTGTACCCTCAAAGACAATATGCTGTCAAGTAACAATTCAATTAAACAGGCAAACCATCTATCATCAGTACTCAGTGATTAAAATGTCCTCTGTTATCAGCACTATCATCCATTAGTTAAAGGCAAGATCCATTTCAACAGAGGAAAATCAGGAAAATGAGTTGCAGCAGATTTGATTAATCAGCTCCTATTTACCAAAGACTGACAGAATTAATTATTTTTTTTTTCTTCTTTTTGTTTTAAAGAAAATCGAGAATCAGCTACTATGGAAATGCCTGAAGATGAAAATAATAAAAACCTAGTAATCGTATGCCTACTGTTCAATTTTTCAAATGGTATTTGTGCTCTTATAGCATCATGTGGAAAGCTTTAGACACATGCACTTTGCCTGAGATAAACCAAATTGCTTTCCTCATTGAATTAAAGCAATATGGATGCAGAAGAGCAGGCTATCTGACAATAACACCTTAAAGAGGAACAGTAGGATTCAAAATCCAGAAGATCTTTTAAGATAGTGAAATTGTAATACAATAGCATCTTCAGATTCACTCATCACTACAATATATGGAAGAAACCATTCAGAAGAAGGTGCGCATCTGGTAGACATAGCATCTCTGAAGGTGAATGAGGTGTAAGGAAGATGTATCTTTCTCCTCTTTTTCACCTGCTATGTCACATCAGTCTTTGTACACCTTGCAAAAAGAAAAACACTAAGACAGATAACATACGGTCTTTTTATATCTATATGTAATACAATGAAAATAATAAACGAGCAACCTGCAGGTTTTAGAGGAGTATAATGATGCCATCCAAGTTTGGTGTCTAGGATTTTTATGGTCCTCACAGAAGTGAAAGGCTAAATTACACAGTCTTAATTAGCATTCATTTCTAATTTGCCTTTGGAATTTTCTGTCTTTCTCAATATTAGCAATTCAATGAGGCCAGAGAAGTCACCTTAATAGATGCATTTGAGTCCTACAGTTGAAGATTTTAGCATTACAATATCTCTATTTCCTTCCACTTTTAAAGCTCCTTCTCTTACTAATTTTGTTGATGCTTATCAGTCTTCTTTACTTTGTTTGAAGACAGGACATATCTCCATTCAGAGACAAGGAAATAAAACATAGCAGAGTTTTTGATAAATCAGCAATTGAAACTGGATGTTTATGACAGGGAATCTGTCACCAATACAATATTTAATTGAATGATAAGGATTTATTAGTCTCAATTAAGTTGCACATTCCCATATTTGCACTTTTAGTCTTTGACATGGATTTCAATTTCAGAATATTGAAATAATGAAAATCCTGTTAAAAAAAAGCATCCTCTTAAGTTTCATCTTTGCTTTGAGTGTTGTGGCTAGTTCACATTTATTCAAGTTAATAGGAGATCAGATGTAAGGGAGATCACCTATGCTACTGGGGTTGAGTGAACTCTTTTACTATGAAGCTTTTCCTTGCTTTAAATAACACTAACTCTACTTGAAGAGTACTTCAAGCATACATCTTTCAAGAACTCCATGAACTTCTCAAGGTGAACCTGTTATATAAAAGAAAGCAAGTCCTTGTCTTCTGTAGGGGAGTATTTTCCACATCTGTGGGCCTTGTGCATATTTGTATTAAAATATAAAGAGAGCTATGTTATATACATCCTTGATTATTTTGATACATTGCTTTATTCTTGCATTTGTTTTATACCTTATTGTTCAGTATTTTGATGAGAAAAGTCTACAGTTATAAGCACTGTCAAATTTTCCTTTCTCCTTGCATGCTAACTACATAACTTTATTCTAATACTGACTGTGTTACACACCAAATGCTAATAACCCAAGCAAAAAACACTGTAAACAAAGACAAATATTCTGACCAGATATGCATATAGTGAAAACTGCAATGTTAAACAGGAGAACAGTGCAAAAGTCCACCTCAGATCATTAATGAAATTTAACTTCTCCCATATGCCAGTTCAGAAAAACTCTATTGTTAGAAAATGAATGTGATTTAACAGCTCAGTAAAGCATGGAAAGAGTTTAACGTCATACAACACTTTCCTTGTAGATGTCATTATCTGAGATCTCATCAGTACTTTTCAAATTAGTAGCCTTCATGGATGAAGTGGTAAACCGTGCTCTTCCTGAGAAGCTATAAGACTTTGTTTTCTTGAAGTTCAATTCTTCTTATGTATTCTGTCTTTTCAGAAATCCAGTTTTCTATGGAAGAATATGTCTGTCTCAAGTGTATTTCTGACAAAATGATGGGCTTTCACTTTTCAGTATGATCTGTAATGAACAGGCAAAACAAATTTGCCTGGTTTGGAGTTTTAGTTCTGGACTTTCTTCTTTTCTCTGTTTCTCTTTCTCTCCCTTTCCAACTATTATTTATAATAACAGCTACTTTCATTTCCTAACTGAAAATGACACTGAAAAGGAAGGTTCACCAAAAGGAAATTACTCTGGCTTTGGTGGAAAGCAGACATATTCTTACAACTTCATAAATCTATGGAACTCCTTCTACTGATGGAGAATATTGTATTTATTTTTCTCACTATCTTGCCTCCCCAGAAGGCAAGTGTGTCTTACGTAGCTGTTGTGTATGTTGTTCTTAATACAGATATCTCACTGTGGGTAGCATTTAATGTTAATCACACTATCTCCCTCTCCATTAAAGTAATTGTTTGCCTCTCCCTCCCTCCTGTGGCTGTTTATTATGCCTACAATCTATCTACATAATTGTTATGGGTTGTAAATCTGCATCTTCTCTCTTGGTGGATATTACATGTATAATCTTTTACCTTGTTTTCATTATGTTTATGATTGGATGATACTTTTGACCACAATAATTTGGCCTCCATGAAAGCTTAAAACTTGGCCAAAAAAAAAAAGGGGGGGGGAGGTGTGTGGAAAATTATTCCTGGTGAAAACAAATGCAGCAAAGCAGTATTTGGCCTTTTATGGTTGCCTCTGTCAAAGCAAGCAAATTGGTGCCTAGGTGTGTATCCTCGTTGGCTTATTTCATTCCTTTAGTGAAATTATTTCCATGATGTATTTTGTAAAACCAGGTTTAGCTCTCCTGTTTCAGGAAATGATAAGACCTCACATACCTTTCCTGATTCATAACATTATTAAAACAAGAGTATATGGTTTTATTTTATTAAGAATTTCATTGCTGGATTATGGAAATTTCATTATTAACTGAGAAACAAACTTCCCCTTTCATATAATTTCTGATCTAAAGTCAGTAAGTTGAAAAGTCACAATTATTATAAAGCTATGCAGTATGATTTTATAGTCTTTCATGAAATGCTAGATTCATGTAAATTTATCAGTTAGATGATCACATCATTAAAAAGAAAACCAACTCATCACCCCCTTAACTTTACCTGCTTGCTGGCATGTTGTCAAAAATCAAGGCTAAAGAAGCAAAAGTGATCAAAACACTCAGCTGTAGAGAAGGTAAAAATTTCTACAACTACAGCTGTACAATTCTGTCAGAAAATTTGCTAAGAATCATAGTGAGGCGGGTGATTTTAGACAGAATGATATAAGAATAGAGGCCTGTTCTGCCAAGACCACAAGTCAAACAGAACTTTTATTATAATGCAGATCTTAATAATTAACTTTTAAAATTTAAAATAATATCAAACTGACAAAGGAGAGAGAGAAAGAAGAAACCTTTTATAAATAATTTTCCCTTTACCTCCTTCACTCTTTCAGAATGGGTCCTTGTTTTCAGACTTGTTTTTGGACAACTCTGTCTTCCTGAGTTGCAACAACTTCTGCAGAATTCTTTAGGAAATTTCCTTTTCATCCCCTCTGAGTCCTGTGTGTTTGCTTTCTCCAAAATCTCTGCCTCCCTATGAGCTGCAGACTTGCAGCTCCATCATAAGAGTTACTTATTCTTTCTGTATGACATTCCTGTATCTCTGAAACCCCCCTCATCAAGATGCTCAGCTACTCTCAAAAGAAGAAGTTTCCTCCTTATTTCAGGGGTACCCATCTGATCTAATCATTCACCTTTTTAGAGGAAATTGACAATACTGTGAACAAAAACCCCACCAACCAATGAGACAACAAAAAATAAAAAAAAAAGAAAAAGGAAAATCCCCTCTGCTTCACACTAGCCAATTAAGTTTTCAAATGCTAAACCTTTCCAGATCTTTGACTAATCAAGTTGTCCCACAGCCAGAGAGCTAAACCCAGTCCTTTTTTTTTAACATCAGATTTTTCAACTTCCATTTATATTTATATGTGTATATATATGTATGTATTTCTTCTCTGATTAAGACCATTCTTTATCCCTGTCCTAATAATGCAACATTTCTTCCTTTTACAAAGTTCACGACTTTTCAATGACTAGGGCTGATATCCCAAAGGATGTGACTGACAGTATAAAGAAAAAGATGGTGGAACAAGGAATGTTGCCACCTTTTTAGTGTCTGTGAAAAAAGTCCTTAGCTTTTAGGGTTGCCAATCCTGTGTTCTGTTAATTGTAGGTATATTTAAATAAACAAAACCTCAGTTTGGTAATGCACAGTGTAAATATGAAGCCAAAGTAAAATTGTGTTCTGTGCTTTAGCCCTACCTTCTCTTTTTAAGCTTCTTTTCATTAACAAGGGAGGGTAACTCCTTAAAAATTATTCATCAAACCCCTTTTTTTCTTTGAAAATTAAATAAAATAAATAGCTATCAATTCTGATAGTTAACAAAGAGGACATATGTGAATTTTGGTGGAGGTAGTTTCATTTACTGTGTCTCATTAAGCTCTTTAATCTTCCACAGCATGTATCTGGAATTAGAAGTATCATTTGAGCCAGCCTAGATTAGTATATTTCTTTGCAGCTGCAAAGAAAAAGTAGAAAAATTTGCCATCACTATATCACAATAGTCTGTTTTGAGTTGTTGTAACACAAAAATGACAATAAAGAAACCTGATTTTAAAAGCATAATCATATGTAGGCTACTGTTAAACTCTTCATGATAGTCTCTATTCTTGTTGCTACACCTTCATGCTCAGTATAGATGAGTCTCTTTTAAAATCCAACAGTAGTTTGATTTAGTGAGAAACTACATTAAGCTATTTGGTATATAATATTTTGTAAAAATGCAAGATTTTTTTTGTGTTTTAATAAATATAA